>JAZHYW010015722.1:0-30396 GCA_037355805.1 Ixodes ricinus
AAAAGAGAATATGTTCATGGGCTAGGTTTTATGCGAAAAGCATTACGCTCGAGTGTGACGCAAAAGCGTTACACGTAAGCCAATGCAACATAAAGCATACACCACCCATAGCTGTCATACAAAAGCGAATAGAAGATATAGTTAGTCATACTTAATCTTACGTAACTATAACCAGTGATAGTTTATCACAAGAAGGAAGATTTACCAAGCTGATCAGTACGAATTGAACTCCAGATCATTCGATCCAGAGCCCGACAGCTTCGCTCGATGCCACAAAGTTTATTATTTTTTTCTTTATTGGCAGTTTTACGAAGAGAAGGTGAAAGTGAGTGCAAGCTGGGCTAAATATGAAACACGGGCGCCTGCAGCATCCAGGCGACCGTCGGCGCACGCGGAGGACTCCCGAGTGACAAAGCGTATAGCTCGCGACGTCACGGCGCGGAATGACGTCACGACTTCGCAAAGCAGTCAATAGACAGCGTAGCGGACGCGATAAATCTCCTCCCCTCGAGATTACCTCAGCTGCCCGGAAAGGCTGCTAGCAATTCAAGAGCACGAAGATCTAAGGCTCTACACGCATGCACCCTCGGAAGCAGCAGACCTCGTGGAAACTTCTCAATAGCCAGACGGCAACAGCCAGGCGGCACCGCCAGAGTGAAAGGCCACGGTTATACCCTGTCTCGTTGTAACTTGGCAAAAGGTGAACGATAAGCCCCACATGCGTGCCGACGGCTTCGATATGCGCTATACGTATACGGGCGCAACGCACACATATTGGAACATGACGCAGCGAAAAGCCTGATACCTCTTCGCAGTAAAAACCTACTCCGGTGATACGTAGTTACGTTCCGAATGGCCCGCCAGCGCCGTTTTTGCCGCCGTGCTGGTGTCATGCGATCACGGCTTCCTGGTCTACCCAGTATTTCTTGCTTCAGACACTAGGCTATGCGGCGCCACCGGAGTAATAGCTCATGTCTGAACAATGCAGCCGCCACTCCCAGGCATACCCAATGTTTCTTGCATCAGTCGCCAGATAGCGCCAAACCAAACAGCAGTTGCCTATGAAGTGTACTCCTCACACACTCGACTCCATGATAAATTTAAAGCTGTCTTGATAATTCTGATACCAAGAGAGCACAGGAATGTGTCCTGTGTGCGAGGCAACCAGAACCGCCCCCGAAACCAAACAATATACGGATCAACGTGTATATGATTTAACTTCACAAGTTTACGAGTCTTTTTTTCTATATTTAAAAACAATATGTGAGGTTTACAATAACGCCGTCTTCACTGTGTATTTCTGGGACTCGGTGGACATTGGATGCAGTATCGGCCTTAGGGGTGGGAGACCTGGTCGGTCGCACAGGGCGCCATGATTAGGGGGCGTCGCTGCACCCTCTATTGAATTTTTTAGCTTTTCGATTTATTTGAACATTGCGCCTGACACGACGCTATAAGCTCGATCGCCATTCGTTTTTGGAATGCGATTTTCGGCTGACAAAAACCGCCCATGTTGGGGCACAACTCACAGGAATGTTATGACGTACCTAGTATTTATTAAAACAAGATATTTCCACTACTGGGTTCGCCCAGGGCGCTTAACCGGCCCTGATTAGATCGGGGGATAACCGTCATGATAACTTGACTGATTTACTAAGATCTATTAACTCACTTTTCTTACATACATATATGGGTGTAAAAATAGTGGCGCTGACAAGCATACATATATGTATGCTCGTCAACTCCACTGAAGCGGGCGTTGACGACGAGCTTCCACAAAAGCAATGCTGGGAGAAGGACACAGTCGAATTTAAAATGACAAGAACCTCCTGTGGTAATGATGCCGCGAAGTGATCAAAAATAAGAGCAACCCAAACTGAAGGTTGGTTATGGCGGCGCGCATGCGCAGATGCTGCAAAACGTCAATATGGTTTCATGGGTCAGGTTTTTATTGTAGTTTTGAAGGCAGCCATATTATAAGAGTGGCTAAACCCGTTTAAACAGTTAAAAAAACATACTTTTAGATATGAATTGATGCGTTTTCGCTTTTTCATTGCCCGATTCCCAACTGGACTTAGAAAGAGCGCTGGAATTTCCGTATGACGCATGAAAGTGTGACGTATATGGTCGTTTCGCGTACCTCGTATCTCGGCAGACTATCGGCCTTTATGCAGTTCTCTGCCCTTACGCCCTACTCGGCCTCAGAGCCACTCCCGGCCCTTCCGCACCTCTCGGCCCTAATGCACTCTCGGCCGTAATGTGACTATCGGCATTAGCGGGATGCTCCCCCTGAAGCCGGGGTCACATATACATCATACAAAAGACAGACATCAGTCACCGCGATATGCGTGGTTCGAATGCCGCGTGCCAAGTTTCTCCTTGAAGCCTTTGGAATGCGGCATTCGAAGCACGAATCTCGTAGTGACTTGCGTTCGAATTTGTATGCAGACTGCCTTTTGTATGATGTATAAGCAGTGTGACCCCGGCTTTATGAACACGAAACGGATCTTGTTCCAGTGTTCCAGGGCCGTTTGGGCCCTGGAACACTGGAACAAGATGTTCCGGAAAAATGATCCCCGGAAGAAATATATCCTAAATGGAAAACGAAGTTGTGAATTGCAGTTATTACTCACAGGACTTTAGGGTGCGGTGGTTTGTCATAAAATTAATATTAATAAATAAACTCCCGGTGCTTTTTTTAAGTTTTTTTTTTTTTATAATTATAACCCACGACATGTCGTAGATGGAGCGGTTCAAAATAGAATCGGGGCCAAGGATGCGTTCGGTTGAAAATGTCCTTGTCTGCCACTGAAGCAGCTTAATTTTTCCAAGGTAAAAGTGCAGACCGCACTCCTCTTTTTTTAAATTGTCGCTAGTTTTTAGCAGTGTTGTAAACGTTCCTCAAAAAAAGGAACGAGAGCTGGTTGCTTGTTCCTTCAGATTATTGGAACGCGTTTCCGTTAAAAGTTCCATAGGTGGAAAAGGAACTCGTTCTCGTTACAGTTAAAACAAATGGAACGTATCGTTATACATATAGGTTACATTTGTATTTTGCTGAATTTTGTTTTATTTTTTAATCTATCCCATAAAATGGCAACATACGAATTTGAGTGCCGTGATGGAAGGGCACTGGGAGAAGAAAGCAAGCAGAAGCAGGGTTTCATTTGTTGATATATTCACCTTCAAAAATCTCACCTGTTAACCATATTTATGTTTGTGGTGGGCGAATTCAGACGAGCCAACTACAGCTGTTACCCCACATTGCACGAGTGTTTTACAACGACCTCACACGTTTTAATCTAACAAAATCCTTTGTTCAAGCTTAACAACAGTTGCTTCTCGATGTTGCAGTCCGCAAAACGAGCAAGTGAAGAAGGGGGTAGGGCTTTGGGGAGGTCAGTCCTCAAAATTACAAGTCCTTCTTCGTGAAGGTTGGATTTGTTGTTCAGTTTGAAGGTGAGCGACTGGGAGAAAAGGAATAAGGGTTAATTTTTGCGTATATTTTAAAATGTTCAGGATGCAAGAGTGCGTTCCATGTCTGGTAACCTTTTTTTTTTTTTGTAACTCTATGCTTTTTTGTGGAAGTTCAGTAATGTCTGTAGTCGGCCTTATATTTCTGGGTGTATGAGGATTCGTGGAAGCAAAGAAATTAGAAGAGTATGAAACGTCCCTCTTTCTGTGTCATTTCCTTTGGCTAAAAGTTTTGCTTTTTGTGCCGCAGTCTCGGGCACTGAAAAAAGAATCATTGTCCACTAGCTCTCCTGCACCCGACTGTTACCAAGCGAGGACCACACAAAATAAACCCTAAGATAATTAACCAAGAAGTTAACAAGATTCTGCTCTTTGTAAAGATATTGTTTTTATACTTTTAAAATTTCCCTCATAAAAAAAAAAACCCTGGACGAAAAGGAGGAACGCCGTTCCTTTTTCCGTTCCAGTAAAGATGTAACGCGTTCCCGTTCCAGTTCCACCGATGCAAAATAGAACGGCGGCGTACCTTCGTTCCTCTTAAAAGGAACGCGTTCCAGGAACGCCGTTCCGTACAACACTGTTTTTTAGGAGGCAAAATAATTGAATTCCTGAGGTGATAAGGTCAATAAAAGTAGTCATTATTTCCAGGAAACGTAATCTTAACGTGGACTGTAAAAGGCCGAATATAAGACAATACTTCTATCTCATCAAAAAATGTTTTAATGTTTAAAACATTTAAGCTTATTTATTTATTTATTTATTTATATTACCCCTAAAGGCCCTCGTGAGAGGGTATTACATAGGGGGGTACATAGATCGTTCCAATAGGAACTAGTGCACAGTGAACAATATAAGATAATACTAGAAGACAATCAATACACTTAATAATAAGTAGTATCACTCAAAAACGAATAAAAAACATACACTCACTCATCACACTGCAATAAAGCTGACCTCCCCTACTCACCGAAAAAGGCCCCTTTCGAAATTACGCTTTCTTGCAGTACTTATATATCGCTGTCTTGATAGAGAGCTCGTCGAAACAGTAGGCTGTCTGTCCGTCCGTTCGTCCGTCTGTTTGTTTTTGCTTGTTTATGTGTGTGTGTGCGTGAGAGTGTGTAGGATTACGCCAATCGCATCATGTGAAACGGACTTAACACAAAAGGAAAGGGCTAATTCTTCACTGTCAACGATCCAATATGCGCATTAAATCTCGTAAACATATTTATACACTATTAAAGATATAAAACAATGCCGCTTTAGGTTTTCATCTCATCTCCCCCCCTCTTCCAATGTAATTTTAATGCAAATAATAAAATCTGAAAAACCTTTTTAGGGAAGTAGCCGATGCCAAACTATGAGAACAAATTGTTGATACCATAAAAATTCGACTCCCCCTTCTTCCGTGACCATTTTTTTCTCTTTGCACATGGGACCATTCCTTCCGGTACCAGCGTCGGCTGCGGTCAGACATAATTGAAACGGATATTTTCGTAAAAAAAATAATTTAGGCAAGGACAAGTACGAGTGACTACACCATGCGATGATGTCACGTGTCTTGTGCGTACTCGAGTGTGGAGCTCATGTCCACGTGATAAAAGAATTACAGACGCACACACGCGCGCCCACACACACACACACACATTTACATACACACACGGGCGCACAGATACACACATCTGAAACAGGTTTTAAGGGAACGTAAGTCGTTTTCTTTAACAACGAAGTCGTAAATCAAATACTTTCAGTCTTTCGTACGTTTCTGATCACACACGACGGGAAGCATGTCTGAAAGCTTTTCTAACCTGGTTGTGTCTGCTTCGTGTTTCGCTTGAGATATGACACGCGATTTATATTTATTTTTATGCTTTTGACGCCATCCCCGTTTACCCCTCCCTTACTGAAATGCCCTCGCGGGCGCTGTGGTGTAGTTGAAATAAACAAACGAATATGGACACTGTTAATGCGTCCTGCACATCCCAGCTGCTCTATACGGCTGCGCTTGGCGCCATCAGCTAACGTCGAGCCAGACGCGTCTATCCTCCGTTCCATACCTCGTGATTAGGGCTCCGTGTTTTCAGAGTTTCCATAAAATCCAGGCAAGTGTAAAAAATAAAACATCGCGACGCGATATTTTATATTCTCGATGGGTCGCAGACTAGCAGAGCTTCTTGGGAAGTAATGTGAGTATAGAGGCTTTGTAAATCGTATCTTCATAGTTTCACACTGCAGCGCTCTGGCGGCGGATGGTGAAACAACGTATTTTCTGGTCTTGCCCCCTAGAAGAACGGTCACTTTCACGTCTGCAGAAACTCTCTGAGGCATGGTTTCTTCTTTGCACGACGGCCCTGCCACACATTAGTCGTGCAAACACTGTCTGCAGGGGAAGCAAACAAACAGACTCTCAGAAAAAAAGGGTGTAGTCTTACACCCATTTGTCCCACATAATGCACCACAAAACTTAAGTTGGGCCAACAGCAGACTGCCGTTGAACTGCAGTTTTGGGGTGTAAGTACTACACCCCTATTTCTTAGAGTGTATGAAGCAGAGGTGCGTCAAACGTTTTTTGAGGCGTTTCCGCAGACCAATTTGTCGTCGCGTCTCCAGCGAACATCGTGTGTCTTTTGCATGTCGTATGAGCTGCCTGACTGCGCTCACCGGTGGAAATGTTATAAAAGAAAACGCAACTTATGATGTGCTTAGATCGGCCAGTTGGTACATTGCAAAGGGAATAAAGTGCCGAAAAACCACGGACCGAGACACGAAGAAAACAAAACGCCCTGTATCGTTGTTTTATTCGCGTCTCGGTCCGTATTTTTCGGCGCTTTATACACGAGTAAATGCGGTATAGATTAAACTATTTGTTTAGGAGGTATTTGGTACAAAACATCCCAGAATGTAGCGTGTGTTGCTTAGCGGCGGAGCATAACAGCTGCCCCCCCCCCCCCAAAAAAAAATAATAAACGTGTTTTGCAAGATACATTGCAAAAAATCACAAATGACAGCGAGCCTGAGCAAGAAAAAAAAAAAAACCTGTACCTTTGCCGAAGGTTTTACACGTTTGCAGGGTTTATTTTTCATATTAACCGGAAAGATTTTTTTTTTTTGTGGTGTGAACTTTGAAGTATGCATTGGAGGTCTCCTCCATACTCGCATCAGCCTATTTGCAACTAGCACGAGGAATAACCCGCGCGCACGATCAATGTCTTCGTCTTATGCCCTCCTCTCGACCACTTTATCCAGCACTGACCTTGTCTCCAGAAATTATACCGTTGGAAAATAAACAGGTGTTGCCTAGCTGTAATAATTAAAAGCGAGCGTGTTGGTGAATATATACGAATACTTGAAAGGATAAAACATCGAGGACGGGGACCGAAACATAACTTCTTTAATTGAGCAACAACATAGGATGGCACAAACTATGAAACCGTCCCCCAAAGGCTTCAACGTTCTCAAAGAAGGAAAGGAGAAACTTGTTAAAAATAAAAGGGAATTTAATATAGATATAAAAGTCTAAAAAGTGCTAGCGTCATGACGAGGTATCATGTATCAGTAATCTAGTTATCTCTGGTGCAGATAATTCGACCTTTGTGATTGTCAGTGATAATGAAGGTAAAGAACTGTTGTTGACAGTCCCCATGGCAAATGATTCAATGATTCCTCTCCCAAATCTATAGTTGTGCCCTCCCAGTATTCTAGCATCAGAGAAGTAAGGAGTACAGTCATCGCACGTGCGGCTGTGAACGACGATTGTTTGAAAAGACTCCTTCAGTGGCGTACCAACTTGTTTTTGAGTAACGGGGGTCAACCAGACCCCCTCCCCTCCCAGGGCCGGGGGGCGGTGCCCTTGGTATCGCTTGGGCGCCGCCGGACAGTGTTTGCCCTGCCCAGTGGCGGCTGTTTCAGGAGGGGCACACACATGCCTTGCACCCCCACTATGAGAACTGGGGGGGGGGGGGGCGTGCGCCCCCTTCCCCCCGTGTTGGTACGCCCATGGACTCATTTGAAGCATTTGATGCTTCCAAGCTGTGTTCTCTGAGTCGGTAGTTGACGCATCTCCAAGTTTGTCCACTCTACTGATTGCCGCAGCTTAGTGGAATTCAATAAACCTTTCTTTCTTCGCACTCTACGAACTTTTTTGACATGTTTTACATTGCACCTTTAATAATAATAATAATAATAATCTTTATTAGCACAAAGAGCGGACTGTGTCCTGGGGGCGTGCGAGGCGAAACAGATAGGCGAAAGCCCGTACGCGAGAGCGTCTGCTAACCGACCCCCAGGAAACAAACAATAAAAACAAAACAAGCAATCAGAGAAACAACAATCAACAATCAAGCAACCGGGAAAACAACAATCACAAATTTCGAAAAATTCCCAAGCAATCTTAATGCCCTACCTGCAGAACACTCCAGGGACGGTAAGAGCCCCCCCCTCCACCACCAAGGTGCGACATTAGGGCCCCCCATCCCCCATCATGCCGGCACCCCCCCCCCCCTGTGTGGGAAGCTTGTCCCTTCACGAAAAGACGCTGCCAAGAAAGGGCGTGTGCGCCTTGTCTCCCAGCTCACCACGAGACTAGGCACACACGTCCGCCCTTAGCGCGACACTCACCACGTGATGAGTTAGGGACATTGGTTGCCCCGTGTGAGAACGCCCGACACAGAAGCACTAGTCCTGCCTGTCCTGAGGTAAAGGACGCGTATGTCTAGGGAGCTGCCAGGAAAGCTTCGATTGCAGCTGGGACAAAAGAGTGGCCATGTCGGAGTGTGCGCACTCATTGCAGCCTGTTGTCCGAACGCCTCTCCAAATAAGTGTCGCACATTGAGCCGTCCGGAGTCGGCACAAAAGTCTGACACGCGCTACGACCGGCGGTGGTGAAGAAATGCCAGTTCACTCCCCTAAGTCTATCCTCGTATGACTGTGACCTGGCAAGTGGCCAACAGGTGCGTGCCAGGAGTGTCCGTGTTGCAGATGCTGAACCCCTCCAGGCGCTGTGTCAGGTGAGTTTGATGTGGGCTCCAGATGGACGCACAATACTCGAGGTGGGAGTACCAGGCCGTGTACAGTACTCGAAAGGCCTCCGGACCACAAAAGCGCGAGACCCTGGTAACGAATCCAAGAGTTCTGCGAGCCTTCGCCACAATACTTGACACGTGGATGGCGAAGTCGAGAGTGGGAGTGAGCGTGACCCCCAGAATCTGGAGATATGTAGCCACCGGTACAGGGGTGCCAGACATCGAGTAGCATGGGGGCTGCACTCTCCTTTGGGCGCTGAAGCGCATAGCGGCACTGTCGCTCCCATTAACCTTTTTACACATCTGCTTAAAAAGCATACAACAGAAGAAGAAAAAACACTCGTGTCGAACTTTGACGCGATTGATCTTAAACAGTGCGCGGAATTGTGCATGTAGCGAATCACAGCGAAACGACCTTTCTTTTTGGCAACAGCTTGCGGAAGTTGTGATCTGAGAGTGAATCTCTCAAAAGTGGAACGAAGTAGGTCAGCAGGAAAGCCTGCTTTTTACAACCTCTGATGCTGCTACTTGAGGCTACTTTCAGAGAAATGCGCACACGACTAGGAGAATGAAGACTTGAAAAGTGGCCTTAGTATGCCATGCTTAACTGACTTGGAGTGAGCACTGGTGAAAGGGAGGACTGGCTTTTCCGATCTCTGCTGGAAGGCCCAACAAAGACCGGAGGAATGAGGATGTAACCGTAAATCTAGGGATTGTAATCCTTCCTCGGAAGGATTTTCGCGAGTAAAAGCTAGCCCCCCAAACAGTCTTTGAAAACTTCAAAGATGCTGTCAGCGGAGTCTGGACACAGCGTCTGGATAAATGACCAAGTAATCGTCAACCTACCTAAACACTAGGCAACCTTGAAAGGACTTGTCCAACTGATCGTTGATAGCCCTGTCAACAAAAATAATATTTCACTAAGGACAGCTACAAGGCAAGAACCTACACAAACTCCACTCTTTTGTCGGTATATCTTTCTTTCGTATTCTACTGAAGTGAACTGAAAATAAATATTTATCAGGTCGATGAAGCCCTCCACCGAAACACCGGAGGAATTTTGAAAGTCGCAAATTCCGTGTTCATGAATCGCGTTAGTCACAGAATCTAAGATGACTTTTGCTTCGAGGCTGTAATACATATATCTTCAATGTCGAAAGACATAATTGAGGTGGTACCGTATGTATCATTACTGAGATGCGGGATAAAAGAAAAAAAAAGGTTTTCAGTGAAATTTGATATTTTTATTTGAAACTGCGGAAATCGACTTTCGCCCGTGAGATTCGAAGACGTCAAAACTAAATCCGACACCTTCGACTTTTTTAAACTTTTAACAATTAAAGAATTAAAATTTTTCGAAGTCTTTTCCCCTTTTTATGTGTAATTTGAATTGCAAAGAAATATGAAATCTTTAATATTTTCGAGCCTGATTTGTCACGAACTTCAAAACTTTCGTACTCGACGTTCCGGAAACCTTGACAATTTAGACCTTTTCGATTTGGAACTTCAGTTGGGTTCGAAAGTTGCGAAATTTTGAATTCAAACTTCAACAAGGTTTGAAAATTTTTAAACGTTTCGAACTCAGACATCGGATGGCTTACGCCCTCACCACTCCTGACAAGGAGGTCACGAAATCGCACGCATATTTCAAATGGTTTTGGATGAACTTTTATTAGACACCGATGGCAAAATATTTCGTAGATATTGCACCGTCATTGCATGGGATCCGATCAAAATCGCAGGAAGGACGCAGTGTGTAGGCTATCGTCATAGCGTGCAATGCACCTACATGGCAGCAGGTGACACCTGGACCCGAGAGGAAGTTGGAATATTGATATTTTCGACAAACGGTGCTAACCTGCAAAGTATAACGATCGGCCGGATGAGCGCTCATCCGGTGGGGATGAGTTTCGCTCTCTATCTCTTTCTCTTTTTTTAACAGAGAATATGTTCATGTGCTAGGTTTTATGCGAAAGGCATTACGCTCGAGTGTGACGGAAAAGCGTTACACGTAATGCCAAGGCAACATAAAGCGTACACCGCCCACAGCGGCCATACAAAAGCAAATAGGAGATATAGTTAGTGATACCTAATCCTACGTAACTATAACCGTAAGAAGAAAGATTCACCAAACGGATCAGTACGAATCGAACCCCAGATCATTCGATCCGCAGCCCGACAGCTTCGCTCAATGCCGCAAAGTTTTTTTTTATTTTTTTTTATTGATGGTATTACGAAGAGCAGGTCAAAGTGAGCGCAAGCCGCTGGGCTAAATATGAAACACGGGAGCCTGCAGCATCTAGGCGACCGTCTGCGCGCGCGGAGGACTCCCGAATGACAAAGCGTAGCTCTTTATCTAATCTCGTGACGTCACGGCGCGGAACGATGTCACGACGTAGCGGACGCGATAAACCTCCTCCCCCTCGAGATTACTTCAGTTACCCTGAGGGGCTGCCCGCAATTCAAGAGCACGATGATCTAAGGCGATACACGCGCCCTCGGAAGCGGCAGACCTCGTGGGAACTTCTCAGTAAAGCGTACTCATCACACACTCGACTCCCTACTAAATTTCCAAGAGCCTGTGCATTGATAATTCTGTTGAAACCGAGAGAGGCACAGCTGAGATAGTGTCATGTGCTAGTGTCACGTGCCGCAACCGAAACTGCCCCCGAAGCCAAACAATATACGGACCAACGTGAATGATTTAACTTCACGAGATTACGAGTCTTTTTCTTTTTCCCCTCCTTTTCCTTCTACATTTAAAAACAATTGGTGAGATTTACAATAACGCCGTCTTCACTGTGTGTTTGTGGGGCTCGGCGGACATTGGATGCAGTATCGACCCAGGGTGGGAGACCTGGTCGGTCACACAAGGGGCAATCATTAAAAGGGGGGGGGGGGGGGGCATCGCTGCACCCTCTATTGGATCTTTTCGCTTTTAATTTATTTGAACACTGAGCCTGACACGACGCTATATGCTCGATCGCCATTTGTTCTTGGAATGCAATTTTCGGACGACAAAAACGCCCATGTTGGGGCACTACTCACAGGTCTACTAGCAATGTAATAACGTACAAATGATATATATTAAAAAAAAACTTGCCACGGTGGGGTTTGCCCAGGGCGCTTGGCCGGCCCTTATTAGACCGGGGGATAACCGTCATGATAAGTTGGCTAATTTACTAAAATCTATTAACTAACTTTATTTGCATACAAATATGTATGTAGAAACAGTGGCGTTGACGCGCATACATATATGGGTGGTTTCATCTCAACTCAGGCACGGATTTCGGGTCGAATTTTTAATTTTAACGAAAAACATATATGTTTTTGGGGCATTTCTCAAATGAAGGAGGGCGCAAACCGCATGTTGCCCAGATTGTTTGTTCTCGAGTTATGGACATTTTAAGCAGCCGAGGCGCAAACTGACCTTTCTCTCACCTGTCGGAGATGTCATGTTTCACTCCTTTCTACTTTTTGCACTTTTCTGGGTAGTGCAATGTAAATTTTTGGGCCACTCTCAGAATAGGGATTATTTATGGTCAATGATTTTCTTGTGATTATTTATCTTTACTTTTCTTTTAAATATTGTCAAAATGTGTCCCTTTGACAATATTTGTCAAACTTTGGCCAGCTCTTCCGTGTGATCTATTTGAGATATCGTAACATATTTAGTATTTTCAGAAAGCTAAGAGTATACTCTTTCTATTGAAAGCAAGATTAACGTTGTGTGTAAAAGGAAAAGGGCAGTGTATTCCCGTAAATCAAGGACTATTTCAAAATATTGGCAAATTGGAGATTGATTTTCTAAAAAAACTCACCTTTTATTTGGCTGATGTTTTTTCTCTAGCTAGCTATTGCAGTGCTTTATAAGGTAATATAAATATAAAATGTAATATTTTGTTCGTATGGCAGCTATAAGAGCTTGAAATCTGATTTTGTTTGACTGTTTTGTCAGTAAATCAACTTACTCGCAAAAATACACTAATTCAAAATTGGCGCCTTTATTTTTTATTATACTTCGTTTCAGCTTGGGTCCAGACGCAGCCGATGCTACAAGCGCGAGCTCCGGGCTTCCAGCGTCCCTGCCAAGCACGCGCGCTCGTGCAGTACAGGCACTGTTCAGGGCCACACGCTCGTGCTTGTAGCATCGGCTGCGTCTGGACCCAAGCTGAAACGAAGTATAGATACCTGTGAACACCCTTATTCTCCTGATAAATAATTTTAACGCAATTATTTATATGAAATATATTTTAGAAAATTTGTCAATATGACGTTTTTGGAACGCGATGGAGCACTGCGAGCTCTTTTTCGAGGTTGTAGACGAATCGTCCGACTCTCCCGCCCAGGACCTTTTATCTTCATCGTCGTCCATCTCTTTCGATGGCGCGACTGACGTAACCGTGAGACTCCGACGGGGTTCGTTTCTGCCGGGCGCTATTTAGTTACTTTTAGTGAGAACTGCGGAAAAATGGAGCTGCTAAGCAGAAAAAGGTCGCCCACCTCGCAATGGTAACTCGTAACCGCAGATGATTTAGGGCCAGTGTGGCCAGACAGGTCGGACGTCTTAAAGCAAGACTCACTTAGGTGCGCCCTTAGACTTAGCAAAAAAGAAAATGAAGTGCCGCAAAAACAAACACAAATATTATTTAGGTTTTAAATGTGATATTTCACACAGAATAATCAAAAATTGCGCGTCAAACCAATTTTGAGGAACAATTGTTTATCGCGTGCTCCTCTCGCGGTTTAGCAGGAATGCAATTGACATCAACTTAAAGTGCTCCGTTTATTTATCGTGTGATCAGGAACGCCGTTGACTACACGTACCTTCAGCTAAGGGACCTAAGCTAAAAGTACCTTTACGCTGCCGTGTGAATTGGGTATTAGTTATGTTAGCTAGCATCGATGCAGGTATTTGGGCACGGCGGATGCATCACAGTGAAACGTCGGAGAGCTTTCGAAAGAAAGGAGATAAGAAAGTGTCCGCTATATACAGGGTGTCCCAAAAGAAAAATTTACGCGCTCTTTTTTACCGCAAAAATAAACTAGGCATCGCCGAACGCTCATTCGCCGCCCAAAGGTAGAGCTAGAGGTCACAACCAGGTGCCAAAGTTTCAGCCCGATCCGATAACTTATTCAAAAGTTATAAGTGATTTTCTGAAAATTTCAATGGGAAAATGGCGGCCGACGGAGTTTTCTAAGACATGGGGCTCTATGGCACCAGAAACCGAAAACGGGCAAAAATGGGCTCCATTTTCCCATTGAAATTTTCAGAAAATCACTTATAACTTTTGATTAAGTTATCGGATCGGGCTGAAACTTTGGCTTCTGGTTGTGACCTGCTAGCTCTACCTTTGGGCGGAGAATGAGCGTTCGGCGATGCATCTTATGTATTATTTACTTGCGATGTATATATATATATATATTTTTTTTTTTTTTTACCGGAAATCAGGCCTTTTTTTTCTACCCTCACTATTTTCGCCCAATAAACGATATGCGATCTAAAATCATTCATTCAAGCCCCAAATTCATTTCATGGTCCTTTAATTTCAGGTAGATTACGTATTACGTTCCCGCTGATTGACATTCTTGGTGAACTCCTTTCCTACTCCTTATTTGTTTCCTACGCCAAGAAGTATGCTCTTAGAAATAACTGTATGCGAGCGGTATTGTGCTGCAATGGTTACGAAGCCTTGTGGAAAGAGGCGTCCATACCTTTTACCCTATGCTTTTAGAAAAATGCTTAAGCCATCACTCCTGTATAAGCACCGGACTTATTGCAGTTGAAGATGCGGGAACCCGTTCGCTCGCACACCTTAAGTGCTGATTAAAGTTGTGCACACGCCCTGCTCTCCTCCTCTAAAATGTCATATAAAGTTGTGAAGAACATATAGCTAACATGATAAGCACCTTTTGCGTAACGACCTATGATTGGTGTTCGAAGCTCAACACACGTCGGGATTTCTTACATTCATGTGCGTATCTCCGTGCACCCTAAATATGCTTGTGCATCCACAGTCTCGCAGAGCACTGTGAGGATCACTACAATGTGAGGAGGAAGCTGGGCGAATGAGGAAGCCTAAGACCTACCTAAAAATAAAGCGTGAGATCTGTCACTCAGCATGGTGTTGCCCGTATGCACGTCAGACTCAGTTCCACATCGCAGACATTAGTTCTATGTTTAGTAATATTTTTCGCTTCGTAATTAGTCCAGCTCTCCTTGTAGAGCAGTGATTGGTTCTCTAGGTAATCCGCTGAAAGGTAGACTCTAAAAAAGCCCGTCCGTCTACTTTCCTGCACAACGCTCGGAGAGCCAATCACCGCAACTTACGGAGGCAGCTCAGAGAATGACGATGCCGAAGCATTTGTTAAGACCAAAAAACGCAGTCTGAGTTGTGACATTAAGCAATGCAAGCGTGACTTTTTGCATTGTTTCATGTCACAACTCAGACTGTGTTTTTTTGGTCTAAACATACGTTTAGGCGATCGTCATTTGCTGAGCTGCCTCCGTAAGTTGCGGTGATCGGCTCTCCGAGTGTTGTGCGGGAAAGTAGACGCACGGGCTTTTTTAACGTGTAGGCGCATAGGCTAATTTAACATATTTAGTATTTCCAGAAAGCTTAGTGTATACTCCTTCTAATAATAACTAATTTGATGTTGTGTGTAAAAGAGAAAGGACAGTATTTCTTCATAAAGCAAGGACTATTTCAAAATATTGGCAAATTGGAGATTGATTTTCTAAAAAATCCACCTTTTGTTTGGCTGTGTTTTTTTCTCTAGCCAGCTATTGCTGTGCTTTGTAAGGTAATATAAATAGAAAATGTAATGTTTTGTTTGTATGGCAGCTATACGAGCTTGAAATCTGATTTTGTTTGACTGTTTTGTCAGTAAATAAACTTACTCGCAAAAATACACTAATTCAAAATCGGCGCCTCTTATTTTTTTAATAGATACCTGTGAACTCACTTATTCTCTGATAAATATTTTTAACGCGATTATTTACGATGAAATATAGTTTAGAAAATTTGTCAATATGACGTTTTTGGACGATATTTGTGAATGTTTACCAGCTCTTCCGTGTACCCTATATGAGGTGTCTTAACATATTTAGTATTTCCAGAAAGCTTAGAGCATACTCCTTCTAATGATAACAAATGTGATGTTGTATGTAAAAGAGAAAGGCCAGTATTTTTTCGTAAAGCAAGAACTATTTCAAAACTTTTGCGAAGTTGAGGTCGATTTTCTAAAAGCCTACCTTTTCTTTTGGCTAATTGTTTTTCTCTAGCTACCTATTGCAGAGCTTTATACAGTAAAATAAACAGAAAATGTAATATATTGTTTGTATGGCGGCTATAAAAGCTTACATTTTGGTTTCTGTTCACTTGACGCCCAGTAATACAAGGGACTCACAAAAATTCACTAACTCATAATTAACGCCTCTGAAATTCTGAGTAACTACCTGTAAGTTCCTTTAATAAAAGAAGATGCAAACGTCGAGTTATGCTAATAAAGCGTCTAGGTCATTATATGTTTAATTTTTGTTTTGATTGTCAAACCGCCTTTGTGCAACAAAATTTGACGAAGTTTAGCAAGCGGTACTGTGTGACCTAATCAATATATTTTTATGATGATCTTTACGTCACCGTAAAGCTGTAATTAAGCTCTTTCTTTTGAGTATAATTTGAATATTTTTCGCTAAACATATAACGCGGGACATTTGCCTGAAAAACGAATATTTAGAAAGATTTGCAAGTTTGAAGTCGATTTTCTAAAAGAACCCACCTTTCATTTCTTTAATTTTTTTGTTATTTACAGTTAGGTAATATAGTAGTCTGTCAGGATCTACCAACAGAAATTGTAATATATTGTTGTATGGCCGCTATTAGGACTCTAATCTCGTGCTATGAGAGTGTTGAACGGGACTTCGCATAGATGCTCAGCTGAGCAGAAGTTTGACCTATGTAAGGTTTTCTATTTAATGTTAGTACTTACCTCAATATCTGAGCGTAAAAACCAGCGGAGCAACAATATTTATCCTAACAATATTTATTTATTTACTTGGCACTGGCGTGATTTGCAAGGTGTGTGAGCTTCGCCCTATGTATTGACGGAGAAGATACGTAACATCTAGACTCCCGGACAAACTTAAGTCAAGAGGAAAAAAATCACACCATCTTCCCGAGGGGAACCATGGGGTGATGCGGAGCATCGCGGATCGTTATTCAACGTGCACCACGCAGTAGTGATCACACAAACTCGTGCCGGTACGAAACTCATCCAGATCGAAACGGGCGGGGGCGGGGGGAATCGAACCCAGGAGGTTCCCAGCGCAAGCTTTCGCTCCACGCTCCGAGCTGAGACGCGTTAGCCCACTCGGCCACTTCCTCCCCTAAACGCGCAGCGCGCTACCGCTTCTTATATTCACACTTGAAGGAGAGGAGACTAGAGGAGGAGAGTTGCGCATGCGCGCGCGGTGTGAATAGAAGCGAACGCACGCAAAGTGCACGCAGCTGGTAGAGAGAGAGAGCGGAGAGAGTAACGCGCAGCTGTTGGAGAGAGGGAAGGAGGAGAGTTGCGCATGCGTAGTGTGAGTGCGGACGACGCCGACGCCGCGGGACATAGACCCGAGCAAGAGATGCTCCGCATCTAAAAGTCTAAGTAACCCGGCATGAATCACTGAAAATAGAAACCAAACCTTAACACATGACTAACACATATGAAGCCTTACACGCTACGAAATGCTCGTTATTTTACGAAAAGTCCGCACGTGCACAAAATAAACCGTGCTTCCTAATGCGTCAGATACTAAATCGTACATATGTATATGCACTGCATATCTGTTTGACATAAGAAAATATGACAATTACATATCAAGTTCGTTATTTCAAACTCAAAGCCGACAGCAAAAGGCCCCAGAGGAATTCTCTAACGATCTGCATTCCCCCGTATCGGGAGGAAGTAAGCGCTGTGCCCGCACTTGTGGATACGGACTTCTAAGCAAATCTAAGTACACTACGCCGAATTTTATTCATGTTTATGGTTGAATATTGAGGTAACTGCTAACGATAAATAGAAAACCTTACATAGGCCAATGTTCAGCAGAGCGCCTGGGCGAAGTCCCGTTCAAAACGCTCATAGCACAAGATCCGAGTCTTAATAGCGGCCACACAAACAATATATGTATTACAATATCTGTTGATAGTCCCTGATAGACTACTTTATTACCTAACTATTCCCTTAAAAAAATTAAAAAAAAATTTTAAAGGAGGAGGAGGAAAGAACATTTATTGTCCGACAGAATTGGCATTCTCCCTCCCCCTCGGCACCAGGCCGGGGAGGCAGGAGGCACCGCTTTAGATGCTGGCCAGGAGGTCTTGTGTCCCGGCGGCCTCTTCAGCCAGTCGGACGAGGCGGAGCTGGAGCTCAGGGTCCGAACTGCGCAGCAGGGTTTCCCAGGATTCTTTAGAAGCGATATTTAGCGCCCTCCCAGGAGAGTTTGAGCATTCCCAGATTATATGGTCGAGGGACCCTCTCAACCCGCAGTGTGTACACTCGTCTGATCTTATATCCGGGAACATATGGTTCACCAGGATTGGGTGTGGGTACGTGTATGTTTGGAGTCGTCTCCACGCGACTGCCTGCGTATTATTTAATGACGGGTCTGGTGGGGGTACCAGCCTACGTTCCAATCTGTAATGTTGAGTAATTTCCCCATATTTTACCATGCGTCCACCGCTCCCTTTCCAGAGGGGGTCCTCACCAGCCCGGTGGTATAAACCTCGAGCTAGCTCGTGAGCCGCCTCGTTGCCAGGGACGGAGGCATGTGCCGGTGTCCAGATCAACGTAATTTTCCTCGCAATTTGTCGCTGATCGAGCATCTTCGCCGCCGCAGGCGAGATTCTGCCTGCACTAAAATTTTGGATGGCAGTTTTACTGTCGCTTATGATGAAATTTGCTTCCTTGCCGACGCAAGCACAAGTAGCGCATTATATATTTATCGCAAAATATTCAAATTATACTCAAAAGAAAGAGCTTAATTGGAGCTTTACGGTGATGTAAATATCATAAAAATATTGATTAGGTCACACAGCACAGTTTGCTGAACTCCGTCAAATATCGTCGCAGAAAGGCGGTTTGACAAATAAAAAAGAGATAAGAATGTTATTATTTAGCCGCTTAATTAGCATAAAAAAGCATATCTGGAGAGTGTTGCCAAAAATTTATATTGATGTAGCGATAAAAGTAGGGAAAAGGGATGGAGTGAAATATGGCACCTCCGATGAGCTGGAAAAACGTCAGTTTCCATCTTGGCCGCTTCAACGGTCCATAATTCGAGAACAAAAATCCGACGAACTTGCCGTTTGCGTCTTCTTTTATTACAGAAATTGCCCGGGAATATGTATTTTTTAAAAATAAAAATTCGATCCAAAATTTGTGTTTGAGTTGACATGAAATCACCCATAAGTATGCTCGTCAAGGCCACTGAAGCGGGCGTTGACGGGTTTCCACAAAAGCCAATGCTGGCGAGAAGGACACAGTCGAATTTAAAATGGCAAGAACCTGCTGCAGTAATGATGGCGCGAACCCGACAGAGCTGTGGAAGGGATGGGGGGGGGGGCACTCTGGCTTGTGGGGGGGGCGGGGGGGGGAAGTGTCCCTTTTGCACTCCCCTGCCGATGCCCATGTGCGCAGCTGCTGCAAAGCATCGATATGGTTTCATGGGTCAGGTTTTTATTGTAGTTTTGAAGGCCACTATATTATACAAGAGTGGCTGAACCCGTTTAAACAATTAAAACAAAGAGCATACTTTTATATATGAATTGATGACTTTTCGTTTTTTCATCGCCTGATTCCTAAACTTGACCCAGAAAGAGCGCCGGAACTTCCGTCCACAATGACGCGTGGAAGTGTGACGTACTACATGGTCGTTTCGCGCAACTCGTATCTCGGCAGCGTGTCCTTGGTCGCTTGGTGGATGCATTTGAAGCCGGGGTCACACTGCTTATAGATTCTACAAAAGACAGTCTGCAGGCATCAGTCACCGCGATATACGTGGTTCGAATGCCGCCTACCAAGTTTCTCCTTGAACTCGTTGTTACGCGGCATTCGAAGCGAGATATGCAGACTGTCTTGTGTATGTTGTATAAGCAGTGTGACCCCGGATTTATGGACAGGAAACGGGACAAATGGTTCCGGAACAAGATGTTCCGGAAAAATTATCCCGGAAAAATATATCCTAAATGCACAATAGAAAAGAAAGGAAAAAGAAAACGAAGTTGTTAATTGCAGTTATCAGTGACACAATTTTAGGGTGCGATGGTTTGTCATAAAATTAATGATAATAAATAAAACTACCGTTTTTTTAATAATTACAATCTACGACATGTCGTAGATGGTGCGGCTCAAAATAGAATCGGGGCCAAGGATGCGTTCGGTTGAAAATGCCCAGGTCTGCCACTGAAGAAGCTTAATTGTTCCAGGGTAAACGTTCAAAACGCACTCCGTTGTTTTTTAATTGTTACTAGTTTTTAGGGGACGAGATAATTGATTTCATGAGGTGATAAGGTCAATAAAAGTAGTCATTATGACTTTCCATGAAACGTAATCTTATCGTGGACTGTAAAAGGCCAAATATAAAACAATACTTCTATCTTACCAAGAAATGTTTCAATGTTTAAAACATTTAAGCTTCCACCCCTAAGCGCGGTTCAAACAGGCCCGGAATACGGAACCCGGGCCAGCCCGTGAGCCGGAACCCGTAGTGACGTCAGCGCTCCCTCCGTACGGGCGGTGACGTAATTACGGCTTCCGCCACCCGGGTCAAGAGTTGAAAAATTTTCAACTTTTTCCTTCCCGGGTTGTGACGTAGGTTTCCGTATTTTCTCCGCGGCCAATCAGCGCGGCGCGCTTCCCTCCTCCGCCCTCCTTGCCACCGGCGTTCACGCGGTTCCGCGTGCGAATGCCTCAGATGCTCCGTGCTTGCTTGCGGGGATGATTACGACGGTGAACTTCTTGCCCGTCTCCGACGCGAGGAAGGCTGCGAAGAGTGCCGCTGCCGCGAAGAGGGCTGAAGTTGCCGCTACGTTTGGCGTACCCGAGAAAACCTATAAATTAATTCAGCTAGTTCAGCGGTACCCCTGGATCTACGACAGGTATCGTAGCGACCACAAGCACCAGGACAAGCGAAAGACCTCGATACTGCTTTTAATACTTTATTCACATGGTTTCGAAGACACGGGAGGTGGATGCAACCCGATGAAACGGCATCTTCAATGCAAATATGAGTGGCCTTCAGAAATGCCGTTTGTAGAGGCAGGCAGTGGTTGGCTTGCTGGCTGCAAAGAGACCGGAAAGGCAGTGGGATGCACTTAAAAGGTTAAAATGGTGAACGACACCGGTACGCACTGTAGATGAGTTTTTAGGCAGTACTGTACGACCGCTAGCCTAGAATCTTTAACACCCGTCACGCAGTAGTGAAACACGAACGTCTGCTGTTACGATGCTCATCCAGATCGAAACGGGCCGGGGTGGGGATTGAACCCAAGATCCCTGGGTTCTGCAGCGCGAGCTTTCGTGCAGAATTCACTCACAAGCAGCTTGTAAGCACACATCCTAGCTAGCACAAAGGACAAGGAAGCACAACGGGCTTCCGTCATACATGCACTCAAGGGAGCACAACATAGTAAACAGAAAGAGTGTGTCGTATCAGCTGCACATCTGCATACCATTGCTATTTTTTTATAGCACAGACGCAGTAAAATATGACAAGCGGGTGACTGTTACGAAAGCTTCTCTCGTGATCCTGCCGCGTTAAAAATGATATAAACGTGGTTCCACTGCGGGAGCGCACGCTCCACGTGAGTATTCCTGTGAGCGACGCGCGGGCCCACGTGGAACGCCACTTGATATATAACATGAAAATAATCCAAAATAAAAAGCAGCACACCCTACCTGGCTCGTGACATTCGGAAGCACTCGAAGAAGTCCCGGCCGTCGGGATCTTCGTACATCAGCCTCACGATGGTGGCATACTCGCCGAGCATTTTCCGAGACTTCAGGAGCTCGCGGACGGCCTTTCGCTTCTTTTTCTTCGCGCTCCGCAGGTACTGCTCACACGCAGCCACGAAAGTAGTCAGCCGACGCCAGTCGATAGTTCTTGCATATGCGACGTACCTCATCACACAAAGGTTCATAAGTGAGGCAAATCAAGCTTCGTAGTCGGGATCCTGCCGAGACGACGCCATCGCGAAAAACAAAGCGACGAAAACGAGGCACCAGTGCCGCTCTAGACGGAGCGCGAAGCGTGCCCGGCGCCCGGCGTGCCCGGCATCGCCTGCCTCGCCCGCGACGGCGACGAGCGACGACTCCGCTTGACGACAGCCGTTGATTGGTTGCCTGGGGAGCCGTCGTGACGTCAGCTCCCGTATGCCGGGGCCCGTCGTCCGCGCGCCGCTCAAACCAAACCGTGGCGTCGGCACCCGTAAACGGACGCCGGACGTGATTACGTCACTACGGGTTCCGGCTCACGGGCTGGCCCGGGTTCCGTAGTCCGGGCCTGTTTGAACCGCGCTTTACTCACCGAAAAAGGCCCCTTTCAAAATTACGCCTTCTTGCAGTATTTTTTTTTTATATTGCTGTTTTGATAGAGGGCTCGTCGAAACAGTAGGCACTCCAACTGCCGTTCATGAAACATCTGTCTGTCTGTCTGTCCGTTCGTCCGTGTGTTTGTTTTTGTTTGTTTGTTTATGTGTGCGTGTGTGTGTGTAGGATTACGCCAATCGCGCCTATGTGAAACGGACTTCACAAAGAGAAGTGCTAAATCTTTACTGCAAACGATCCAGTATGCGCAATAAATCTCTGAAAAATATTTACACAATATTAAATTTCTAGAAAATGTCGTTTAGGTTTTCATCTCCCCCCTCTTTCCTTGTAATTTTAATGCAAATAATAGAATAAGAAAATACTTTTTAAGGCAGTAGCCGATGCTAAACTATGGGAACAAATTCTTAGTTCCATAAAAATTTGACTCCCCCTCTTTTCGTGACCATCTTTTCTCTCTTTGCACATGGGGCCATTCCTTCCGGTACCAGCGTCGGCTGCGGTCAGACATAATTGAAACGGATATTTTCGTTAAAAAAAATTATTTTAAGCAAGGACAAGTACGAGTGACTACACCATGCGATGACGTCACGTGTCTTGCGCGTACTCGAGTGTGGAGCTCACGTCCACGTGACTAAAGAACTACAGACACACACGCGCGTGGACACACACACACATCTGTGATATAGGTTTTAATGGGACGTAAGTCGTTTTCTCTAACAACAAAGTCGTAAATCATATACTTTCAGTCTTTCGTACGTTTGTGATCACACATGACAGGAAGCATGTCTGAAAGCTTTTCTAACCTGGTTGTGTCTGCTTCGTGTTTCGCTTGAGATATGACACGCGATTTATATTTATTTTTATGCTTTTAACGCCATCCCCGTTTGCCCCTCCCCTACTGTAATGCCCTCGCGGGCGCTCTGGTGTAGTTGAAATAAACAAATGAATAGGGACACTGTTGATGCGTCCTGCACATCCCAGCTGCTCTATACGGCTGCGCTTGACGCCATCAGCTAACGTCGAGCCAGGTGCGTCTATCCTCCGTTCGCATACCTCGTGATTAGGGCTCCGTGTTTTCAGAGTTTCCATAATATCCAGGCAAGTGTAAAAAAATAAAATGTCGCGACGCGATATCTTTTTTAATTTTTGATGGGTCGCAGGCTAACAGAGCTTTTCGGGAAGTAAGGTGGATCGAGACGGCGAATACGCATTCATTCAACCCATGTAAACGGAGGTCGCATCGCATTTTGGAACGGGCAGGATTATGGGAAGGCGCTTCGCTGCAGGAGCGAGTGAACAGCTGAGAACATGGCGGCGGCCAACTTCGTCAGCGACGGCGGAGAGCGGTTCCGTGTAGTCGCCCGCAGTTCCTTCCGAGAAGAAACGCGAGCTTTTATTGACAAACTAAATGAGCGGCATATCACTGAGCTGCTTGGAGAGGGCGGCCTCATCCAAGCCCTGCGAAATACGACTTGCGTGTCCAAGGAAGTGCCTAGAGGCTTCGGCACAAACACGAACGACGCCGAGAGCTCCGAGCACTGCATGGTAGCGCAGAACGAGCAGCTCCTACCTCAATGCCGTCCCTGGCTACGCCGGAGCCTTTCGGCCTCGGGGTCCGGTCGTGGTTGGCAAGGTATGGCGAGGCGAAGCGCGGTGGCGTCCTCAGAGCGGTTCAAAACGATCTCGCTCGCCAAGCCGTGCGCACGCACGTCGCCTCTGATTCAGAGTGGCCCAGCGGCCCGATCCAGAGCCCAAGACGTTTGGGTTTTGATGTTTCTTCCAGTTTTTTCCGTCTCGTAACTCCTCGCACAACATCCAAAACAGGGGGCACGATATTTAGTTTACGCTCGCCGAAAGCGTCGGCGCCTTCACACACCTCACGTGCGATGCACCGGAAACCGTGGTCACGTGGTGCAGCCGGTGCCGGAAACGCAGCTCTAACTTTGAGCTTTGACACGGCGTGGCGCTACCTTCGCGTAGGGCTTGGTGCGCATTCATGTAAACGTTGCCGCGTCGGCTTCTTTCTGGAGGACGGTTGGAGTCGATGCGCTGAAGTCGTATTCATGTAAACGAGGAGGCTTTGTAAATCGTTTCTCTATATAGTTTCACACTGCGTTCTGGCGGCATATGGTGAAACAACGTATTTATCGGTCTTTCCACTAGAAACACGGTCCCTCTCACGTCTGCAGACACTCTCTCAGGCATGGTTTCTTCTTTGCACGACGGCCCTTCCACACATTAGTCGTGACAAACACTGTCTGCAGGGAAAGCATACAAACACTCTAAAAAAAAGGGTGTTGTCTTACACCCATTTGTTCCATGTAATGCACCGCAATACTTAAGTTCGACAAACTGCGCACTGCTGTCGAACTGAAGTTTTGGGGTGTATTATTTGGTACAGGGGTGTAACTACTGCGCCCCCTATTTCTGAGTGTATGAAGCAAAGGGGCTTCGAAAGTGTTTGAGGCGTACGTCGTGTGTCTTTGCATGCCGTATATATATATACATAGATACATGTATATATATATCCATGTACATGTATATATACGTACGTATATATACATATATATACATACATATATATATATATATATACGTATATATATATATATATATATATACATGGAGCAGTAACAAGGCTGGGGCTAGATAATATATATATATATATATATATATATACTGATATATATATATCTCAGGTCGAAACATCATATATATATATACACTCGTGGAGCAGTTTTCAAGCGCTCGCCCTGCATATCTGTCGTCTACAAGCGCGCGGGCGCCTTGTCGCAACCTCTAGCTTTGTACCTGCTCCACGAGCGGTAACTTCAGTGCACTACTACGCTTCTCACGCGCTCAAAGTCATTCTGAACATGACTGATTGAGGGGTTTTCGATGACGCTGAGCAAATTTCTAATTGGAACCATATGTCTATTTTCATTAATCCAAAAGTTAAGTAGCAAATTTTAATTAATTAGCCGACTGATCGTTACAATTAGCCCCCTATAATATGTCCCCCTGGCCGTATAATTCACCTCCACAAGCGGCATAAGTGTAACTTTCACGGCTTTTTTTAAACAAATCTGTTACGCTTAAAAAAACACCATATATATATATATATATATATATATATATATTTATTTATTTATTTATTTATATTATATATATATATATATATATATATATATATATATATATATATATATATATATATTATATATATATATATTTATATATATGAGCTGCCTGACTGCGCTCACCGATGGAAATGTTAGGAAAGAAACCGCAACTTATACAGGAGTAAATACGGTATATAGATTATACAATTCATTTGGGGGGTATCTGGTACAAATCATCCTGGAATGTAGCATGTGTTGCTTTTTAGCGGAACATAACAACTGGCCCAGAAAAAAAGAAAAAAAATAAGAAAAAAGTGATGTGTACGTCATAACAAATCACAAATGACAGCGAGCCTGAGCGAAAACAAAATCCTGTACCTTTGCCGAAGGTTTTACACGTTTGCAGTGTTTATTTTTCATGAAATCGGGAAAAAAACTCGTTTCTTTTTTCTTTTCTTCTTTTTTGCGGCCGGAGTTATACATTGGAGATCTCCTCCATACTCACACCAGCCTATGTGCCACTAGCATGAGAAAAAATAATACCCGCGCGCACGATCAATGGCTTCTTCTTGTGTCCTTCTGTCGACCGCTTTATCCAGAACTGACCTTGTCTCCATATAAATTATACCGCTGGCAAATAAACTGGGGGACTATGTTCGACAAATGTTTCGTTTCTCCTAAAAAGAAACGGAAGTGACAAAAGTGACGATATCGCGTCTGATTGGTTAGAGGCTCAAGTAACGAAAGGGGGAACTTTCGTTGGTAGAGTTCGCAAAGGAAAAAGTTTGTAGAGTGCGAAGAAAGAAACGTTTATTCAATTCCACGAATCTGCGGCAGTCAGTACATTGGACAAACTGGGAGATGCGTCAACCATTGACCATAAAACACAACTTGGAAGCATCAAATGCTTCATATGAGTCATTTCACCTAACCGTCGTTCACAGCCGCACGTGCAATGACTGTACTCCTTATTTCTCTGATAGTAGAATACTGGGCGGGCACGACAACAAATTTGGGAAAGAAATCATTGAATCATTTGCCAAGGGGACTGTCAACAACAACATTAGTTTACCTTCATTATCACTGACAGAGACAGATGTCGAATTTCTAACACCAGAGATTAGTATATTACTGATACCTCGTCATGAGGCTAGTGCTTTTTAAACTTTTAAATTTATAGTACATTTCCCTTTGGGACTGTCAACAACAATATTTCTGCACCTTCACTATCACGGACAATGACAAAGGTCGAATTCCTTGCACCAGAGATAACTAGATTACTGATACCTTGCCGTGACGCCAGCGCTTTTTAAACTTTTTGTATTTATAGTAAATTCCCTTTCCTTTTTAACTATTTTCTCCTTTCCTTCTTCGAGAACGTTGAAACCTTTAGGGGGGAGGGGGGGCGGTTGTTGCTCAATGAAAGAAGTTCTGTTTCCGTCCCCGTTTTCGATGTTTTATCCTTTCAAGTATTCGTATCTATGTATACATTAACACGCTCGTTTTCAATTATTACAGCTAAGCAACACCTGTTTATTTGCCGGCGGTATAATTTATGGAGACAAGGTCATGTGCTGGATAAAGAAGTCGGCAGGCGGGTAGGACGAAGCCATCGATCGTGCGCGCGGGTTATTTCTCGTGCGAGTGGCAAATAGGCTGATGTGAATATGGAGGATATCTCCAATGCATACTTCACACCGCAAAAAAAAAAAAATCCTTTTCGGATTTGATTATTATCATTTATTTTCCTTGAGGGCCCGTGGGGCATTATACAAGGGGGTGGCAATATATAAAGAAAAGATAGAAATGTAAACACAATTATAACACTGTAAGCTAGCTAGGCAGGTTAGATAAAGAGAGAGAGAGTAATGGCTTCAATAAATTTAGTAGTATCATTAATAAAAACGATGTTGGAAGGTAGTGAATTCCAATACTCGATGGCCAATGGTAGTGTGGAAGTCTGGTGAGAAACAGTTGATGATCGAATTGGACGTAATTTACATAGGTTATCTCGACACGGGAAATAACGATGGGGAGGTGATAGCAGTGATTCTTTGAGGTGGCTATTGTAATAAAAAATTCGATGGAGGAGAGAAAGGCGTGATACTCGGCGGCGAAGGGAAAGTGAATGAAGGTTAGCTGATTGGCGTAATCATGATATGCTGGTATATGGTGAGTAGTTGTTATAAATAAAACGAAGGGCTCTGTTTTGGACGGATTCTAGATTAGTATTTGCGACGTAGGGACTGCCATGGTGACCATATAGATGATGCGTATTCTAACTTCGATCTTATAAGAGTAGTATACGCTAGTTGTTTTACGGAGGGTGTAGCAAGTTTGAGGTTACGGCGCAAATATCCGAGAGAACGGTTAGCAGAAATAGCAGAAGTTATGTGAGTAGTCCACGATAGGTTAGAGGTGAGGTGAACACCCAAGTATTTATAAGATGAACATGCTATTACTTGAGTGTTAGTGAGGTAATACGAAAATGGTGTGGCACGCGAACTGCGGGAAAATGTTAGGGATCTACATATATTAAAGTTCAACGTCATCTGCCATTGTTCACAATGAATTAGGAGGTTTATTTTTCACATTAAAAATAAACCCCGCAAACGTGTAAAACCTTCGGCAAAGGTACAGTTATTTTTTTTTTCGCTCAGGTTTGTTGTTATTTGTGATTTGTTACGAGGTATCTGGTAATATCACTTATTTTTTTCTTTTTCTGGGCCAGCTGTTATGTTCCGCTGCTAAGCAGCACACGCTGCATTCCGGGATGTTTTGTACCAAATACCTCTCAAACAAATTGTTTAATCTATACCGCATTTACTCGTGTATAAGTTGCGAAGAGTTTAAAGCGCCGGAAAAACACGGACCGAGACACGAAGGAAACAACGACACAGGGCGTTTTGTTTTCTTCGTGTCTCGGTCCGTGTTTTTTCGGCGCTTTATACCCTTTGCAATGTACCAACTGGCCCATCTAAGCACATTGTAAGCTGCGGTTTCTTTCCTAACATTTCCATCCGGCAGCCCATAAGGGCAACTGAAGCAATCTTGAGGGGGAGGAGGTTAATCGCGTCCGCTACGCTATACATATTAGGAGTTTTCGCAGACCGTTTTCGCCGTCCCGCAACGCCCTCCGCAACCCGCTACGATACCCGGAGCCCTACAGTCAAGGCTATCGCGCGCGCAGGCGCAGTAGCAACTTCTTCGTTGCGGAGGGCTTAGCGGAGGAGAAAACGCGGTCTACGAAAACTCCTATTTTGACTGCTTTGCGAAGTCGTGACGTCATTCCGCACCGTGACGTCGCGAGGTTACGTGGGAGCTACGCTTTGTCATTCGGGAGTCCTTCGCGCGCCCGACGGTCGCCTAGATGCCGCAGGCCTCCGTGTTTCATATTTAGTCCAGCGGCTTGTGTTCACTTTCACCTCCTCTTCGTAATACCTCCAATAAAAAACAAAAAAGAAGGAAAATAAACTTTGTGGCACCGAGCGAAGCTGTTGGGCTGCAGATCGAATGGTCGGGGGTTCGATTTGTACTGATCCGCTTGGTGAATCTTTCTTCTTGCGATAAACTATCACTGGCTATAGTTACGTTTGCTCGTGCAACAGGATTCGGTTGCTCGAAAGAATGTTCACGTTTGCTCGTGCCACGCCCACGCCACTTCATACCGAAAAACTCGGAAAATGGCGGAATGTCAAAAAGGTATTTAAGATAATGAGTACAAGATACTTGAAATTGTAATTAAAATAGAGTATTAAATACTCTCCATCAAAGGTATTTGCAAGATACCAAGATACTCCAAAAAGTATTTAAGATACAGTATCTTGAGTAGAGTATTTGAGATAGGCACAAGTCTGCCACAGACTGCGTTCTTCCTGCGATTCCGATCGAATCCTCGCAATGACGATGCAATACCCAAGAACATATTTTGCCATCGGTGTCTAGAAAACGTTCATCCGAAACCATTCGAAATATGCGTGCGATTTCGTGACCACCTTGTCAGGAGTAGAAGGGGCGTGAGCCTCCCGATGTTTGAGTTCGAAACGTTTAAAAAATTTCAAACCTTTTTGAGGTTTCAATTTGAGAAGTTCGTAACTTCGAACCCCATTGGGGTTCGAAATCGAGAAGCTCGGAAATATCAAGGTTTCCGAAACGTCGAGTATGAAAATTTCTTAGTTCTTGACAAATCAGGCTCGAAAATATTAAAGATTTCAGATTTATTTGTGATTCAAATTATACATAAAAAAGAAAAAGCAAAATATGAATATTTTGAATTTTCTAATTGCTATAAAGATTTAAAAAGTTGAAGATGTCGGATTTAATTAAGTTTGACGTCTTCGAATCTCATGGACGAAGGTCGGTTTCCGCAGTTTTGAATAAAGATTTCAAATTTCACTAAAAGTCATTTCTTTTGTGCCACATCTCAGTACTATGATACCTACGGTACCACCTGTACTACTCGCCATTTATATTAGCTCATAAAACAAGTGTCGAACTGGTTGAATGGTTCATCGACAAGCCCTGAGGCGGACCAGAGGACGTGCTTCCTACTTCTTTGTAAACTAGTAGCAATTTCATCAAACGTCGCAATGCTGGCATAGGAACAAAATATTCGAGACGCCGCATGCACATAAGGACATTAAGCTTTCAAAAAGTTTGTAGTTGTCTGGCCTCTGGGTGTTTATTTTAGGTGAGATGACACGTGGAACGGGATAAACATGCATTGAGCACAGGAACAGTACACGACAGATCTCAACGGGAACGCGACTGTTCCCGGTCCCCATCCAGTACAGCTCCGTGCACAACCGGTCGTGCATCAAGCTTACCATATTGCAGGGGCCTGGAACTTTTCTTCCGCTGAATGGGAATATTGGGCACTCTGAAAGGCTGCCTGTTACTCAGTGGCGTCACAGGGTCAGCGGCACCCGGGGTCCCCCCCCCTCCCCTCGGCCTCTCGTGGCCCGCCGGACTGTGTCGGACTATGCCCTGGCCATTGACATGCGAAGGGCCTTTGACAACGTTCGCCAGAAAGCCATCTTTGTGAACTTGCTCAGGGATATTCCAGCCAACAAGCCTACAGGCTGTCACGAACTTTCTAGAACGTGGACGAAGGGGGCCGAAGCACCCGCCGAGAGAGAGACGACTTGCAGCCTGGTTGAGGGTGGACGATGACTGACTGGGAG
>JAZHYW010015723.1:0-11302 GCA_037355805.1 Ixodes ricinus
CCAGGCTAACGCAGCTAGCGGCGTTCAATGAAAGCTCGGTAGAGGCCGCCAAGAGTCAGGGTGACGTCACGATGACGTCAAATATGTTGATCACCCCGTCCGGCAACTAGGACGGGTACAGCCGTTAACATCCATGTTTCCTCGGGGCGCTCTTTCTGCGCTCAAGCATAGGGTTCTTGTTTCCACCGCCTCAGAATATGGCGTTACGATCGGTGGCAGCCGTGGCGACGGCGCAACCGGTGCAACGGTCACCGACATCCGATGAGCGTGGTCGTCTGCTCCGAGTGTTCTCCGGAAAACGTGGTGTTCGCTCGGTCCGCGCTAATTTGACTTCGAAAGTTCTGGTGCTCTCGGAAGAGGATACCTTGGCTCTACTACGCTGCGAAATGGTGCGGGAACTCCAGCAAGTCGAAAGTCTTGTCGTTCTTTCTATTCCCAAAGGATTTCCGAAGCGAGAGGTAAAGTTTCGTTTTTCGTCGCTTTCGTTTCAAGCCCATTTCATGTTGTGCGATCCTGGTTGCGATATTCAGTCTCGTGCGGCAGAAACCCTGTGAACACAGCACTGAACGCACGTTTGTTTTCGTTTTTTTTTCTTACGTATCAGGGACGTTGCACCTGTAATTCGCAGGCTGATCGAACCGTACCACGTGTAGGACGACACGGGCATTTTTGGTGCTCTCTTTTCGCCCACAGACCCTTGTCTTATTTTTGTGGGCAAGCTTGAGTGCTTTCTGGCGTGTATTTTCAACCTGGTATACAAGGATGATGTGATTAAGAATCTTAGTGCTTTCATGACGGAACAGTCGGAGACCTTCTCTGTCCAGCAATCGGCTAGAAGTTCGTCGAGATGTTCTGCTATAAACTCTGGTGAATTTACGCCTTGTAAAAGAAGAGATATGCAAAAACCTCGTTTCAAAAGGTCTGCAGCTGATAGGAAAGCACAGAAACCGTAAAACAAGTCACCTATCAGCTGAGTAACAAAAAAAAATCATTTGTTGTCTACAATACATTGAAGTTTCTGCTGATCAAAACTGTGGTGGTGCGATATCTTTTATAAATATATATTTCTTTCCTTGTGCGCTTACGTGCTTCTCGTGCCATCTGTTCTATTGTTCCGTAGATTTTATTATCTGTTTATATCTTCCGTTGTATGTATGAGATCCGTGTAAATAATAAAGAATTTGTGTGAAAAGTAAATGTGTGCTCCTTGCCTCCTACCCACTTGAGGAGCGGCTTCTCTGAAGTTGCCTACAGTGGTTAATGAAAAAAGATATAAACATAAAAGCCTCAGAAGACAAGAATGAAATCGAGGAGAAATGAAATCAGGCAAGCAAACGGCGGGGGGGGGGGGGGGGGCAGCGGCGGCGAACCGGCCGCCTAGGACGCGACAGGACAACTTGCGCCATCTAGGGGCAAGTAGGGACGGCCCGGCAGCAGTAGAGGCGGCGATTGTAACGCCATGATTTGAGGCGGCGGAAACAAGAACCCTACGCTTGAGCGCAGAAAGAGCGCCCGGAGGGAACATGGATGTTAACGGCTGTACCCGTCCTAGTTGCCGGAGGGGGTGATCAACATATTTGACGTCGCCGTGACGTCAACCTACTTTTCTCTTTTTTTCGCTCATCGCTCGCTCTTTTCTCGCTTCTTCTCTCGCTCGGGCGCCCCGAGCGCGTTACAATAGCCAAGGCTACGGCTGCGCCGGCCTGGATTTATACTACATGACTCACTTTCTGCCACAACATAACGCAGGGTCACATAGCCACACAAAGCCATATACGTTTGGGGAAAAAAATAAAAGTTACGAAAAATAAACCAATATACGCTTCAATTTGCATGGACCAGGTAATGGAAACCCTTTTGAATTTACCGTCTGCATATATGAACTGGGTGCGACCGTAAAAGCCAGCACTTTTGGCACACTTGCAAAATTCGCAGCTGGCGGTGAACGATATAATTGCGATGAAGATTTATTCATACAAATAAATGACCAATTACCCAGATTAACAGAGATTTCAAAATGAAGGAAACGTTTGTTATTTATAAAAAATCTACACTACACCAAAAAAAGATTGCACTTTTTTTTTTTGCTTAATGATTTGGGCGTTTTTAGAACGAAATGTGAAAAAAAAAATCGTTCGTCTGCTTTAGAGCCCCTTCCCTTTGCGTTGACCAATTTATCAACGCTGCATCGGACGTCATGCAGAAGTAATTATATATATTTTTATGTTTACGTCGTGTTTCGGCCACAAAGCGTAACATTCAATAAGGTTCCGTAGGTTACACAGGCCGTAACTTATTTCCGTCCGACGTAACTCGGAACCTTAGGGTAAAGTTACGTCGGAGTCGTAACTTTAATTTTTATTTCGAGTTCCGTCCGACGTAACGCTGGACACTGCGTACGTCAACCATACGCCAACATACATACATACATACGTCAAACGCGCGAGCATATGCGGAACCACTGCGCAGCGAATTGCTTCCAACCGCTCTACGCGCTGCACCTCCTTGGGCACATAGTTCGTCTCCGGAGTCTCCCGATCTACAAGCGCAACACACAGAGAGATCGCTCACGATTTACAAGGGGCACAGGAATTCACTCGGCGAGCTATCGAGAAATGCACAATTTTTCATACACCTCGATAAAATCATTATTTAACGCGATTATTTTGCTGGACACCAGCCTCTTGTAGGATAGAGGCGGCATCTTTTTTGTATCCAGTGCTACATTAACGGAGCCGACGGCAACGAAAATATGCACGGTAGCCGTTCTTGTTCTGTTTTTAACATTTCACGGCTTCCGAGTTGACGAATGAGAGCAAAAACATAATACTCTTGGCTCAAAAATGTTTGTATGACCAGTTTCAGGTAAGCGCGTTTGAAGTATGAATCTTAAAGACACGCCAAATGTGTTGGATTTTAAATGCAAGAGTTATTCAAAAGGACACACTCACACTCGGTCCTCATGCAGCACCGCAAAGAGACTACCGACGGCAATGCAGAGAGAGCGGAGACCCGTAGCACTTTGTAGCGTATACAACATGTGCTTTGGAGCACCGATTTCAAAAACGCTCCATCCTTCTTTTTATGCCTTTCGATGTTTCTTTGAAGTGATAAAGTAGAGTACACATACCTTTGGACGTCGCTCCGCCAGGAACGAACGGAGCAGCGCCTTGAACGGAGGGAACGGCGCGACACAGCCAAACAGGCCACGCCAAAAAACCACGAGGTTTCGATTGCCGCGCGAAAGGGTCAAGTGTACTATCGGAAACAATCTGAGCGTGAACGCGCTTCCGCGGTGACAAGCGGAGCCGCGTTCACGCTCATATTGTTTCTGATAGTACATAGAAAGTTTGTTGGAGTAGTGCATACCTTTGGACGTCGCTTCCCGCCAGGAACGAAAGGAGGGAACGGCTTGAGAGACAGCCAAAGGCCACCGCCAAAAACCACGAGGTTTAGATTGCCGTGCGAACGAGTCGAGAGAGAAAGTTTGTTCGTACGTAGTACACGCGGTACACGCACAAACGCGACGATGCGCCGGCAAGGGAGAGGGGGCCTCCGGGCGTCGGGCGGTCGGGCACGGGTCCGGTTCGCCCTTCTCTGCGCATGCTCGGCGCCGTGGCGCTTGGCATGCGCCGCTGGCTCTCGGCTCGCCGCACGAGCTTTTCGCCCCGCGCACTCCGAGAAACGATCCAAACTCGTCTTATAAGAATACGAGGGCGCGTCGTATTTTTTGATTGTAAAAATGCACGTATATTTTACGTACATTTTTTACAGTGCAGCCTTATTTCTCACAATGGAAGATAACACAGAAAGGGTACGCAGCACGCATAAAAAAATTAAGTGGAAACTTTCAAGAGGGGCCAGAAAACGTCGAATGCAAAAACCGAAAAAAACACGGGTAGAGAACCGCGCTGAGCCGGTCTTCACGGTCCCAGAGTGTGGCAGAAAATTTCTAGCTGATAGAGGGCGCGGGAGTCGCACTGGCCGCATCAGCATCAGCAACATGGCGGCGGCCTAGAAGCGTTTTGTGGAAAGGTGTATACGGCTCACTGCCTTGTTTTCCGCACAGCGTTTCACCCCAGCGGGAAAGCTGGGCGCATTCGCTGGCGGATTCGCAAGTGTAAACGTACCATTAAAGCCCCTGGATAAAGGCGTTTTTCAGAAGTATCGCCAACCATCGTTGGCGGCAACCTGTGGGTGCTCCGCCGCCATTCGCTTCCAAGGTCAGCTCATTTTGAGTGCTGCGCCGCCTTCCAGGTGCCGCTCGGGACACGGGCCTCGTGCATTGGCGCATTTGACGCTACTTGCAAGACAGACATAAACACATCAAGGGGCTTTAATTTAGTTCGGTCTCGGCGGACGCAGGCGGTGCGGGTTTCAAGGGTGAATTTCCGAACTGAGTTTTTTTAGTCAGGTTGGTTTCCATGAGTGTGATCATAGAAGATACGCTTCTCCGTTCATCTACAAAATTCGCGTACGCTCTTACCTCGATCGTAAAAGGTACGGAGGCCAGAATGACCTTGCCTAGTCAGTCTTGCCATAGCTGTTTCTGTGCCGTCCTGCAGTTGGACGAGCACCGCGCCAAGTCCTGCATTACTTGCGTCCGTGTAAATTTTGCTGGTGGCAAATAGGTCCATGTGGTCGAGAGTCGGAGGCGTCTGGAGTCTCTGTTTGAGATTGTTGAAGGGCTCGCTTTCGTTCTTGCTTTTACGCCGTAGCACCGTTATTTGCTCTTGCCGCCGTCGATGCTCGCTGCTGCTGTCTCGACGTGCCTTCTTCTTTTTCGTTTCTGGCACAAGTTCGCCCCCATTAAATCTTTAGCTCAATCCTCATCTAAATGGTATAGCGCACACGCAGAGAGACGAGAGAAGCTACAGAATAGAGACGCTTTATCCTGTATCTTGTCTCTTCTCTCTATGTGTGCGCTAATACTCGTTTAGATGTTTGATTACCGACTATACTTCGTTTCGGCTTGGTCCAGACGCAGCCGATGCTACAAGTGCGAGCTCCTGGCTTTCAGCGTCCCTGCCAAGCACGCGCGCTCGTGCAGTACGGGCACTGTTCAGGGCCGCACCTCGTCGTGCTTGCAGCATCGGCTGCGTCTGGACCCAAGCTGAAACGAAGTATAGTTCGTTCCGCTTTCTCCGGCCTCATCGTCTTTCATTCGTGAAATTTCTGGTGCAAGTGGTGGTAAACCAACGTGGGTGTAACGCAGCCCATGAAGCGAACCCTCCGAGGCCTCACAGCGTAAGCCCAGTCCCCGGCTCAAGAAAGACCGTCCGTGGTAGAGACCGAGACCCGAGGACACCGTCGTGTTCAAGGTTCGCCCCCGGAATTCGGTCCACTGCCGAAGAGCACCCACCAGTCGACGAAGCCGACAATGAGCAGCAAATCATCGCAGACTACCGCAGCTGCCTCCCCGTCGTTTACTTGCCCGTCGCCCTTCGAACTCCGACGAACGTTCATGTCGAGATTTAAGAAAGAAGTCGAACACTGATTGCAGCAATACGAACAGGTGGCGCTGCACAACCTATGGGCTTAAAGCCCCTTTATGGGTCAAAAGTAGCAAGGTGCGCCGATGCACGAGGCACGTGCAACATGCAGCTCTTGGGAAGATCATGGCGGAAGAGCGCAGCACTGAGCCATATTTCAGACGCCATGTTCTTCCCATAATTGGCGCGCGGCACGTGTCTCGAGCATTTCCACAACAATGAATGGCGCCACTTTTCCCAGGATAAAGGGGTTTTCAATGGGGTCTCTGAATGGGCTCCCAAACAGCGCCCTGCAGAACGTCTATTTTTCCCTGGAGGGAACCGCGCGACGCTGGATAAAAAATCATGAAACGTCGCTTACCAACTGGGAGCTCCTCAATACCAGTGGCGTGTCGACGCTGGCCGTTACAACCCTCGTCGCCGGGACGTTCACTTCCAGCCCGGATACAGGGTGTGCGTGTGGACACCCATTCGTCGCCGCGGCCTCAGCAAAAAACTGTTGAAATTGTGCTTGGGACCGTACAAGGTACAGCTGCAACGGAAAAAGAGTAGCACAAGTAACTGATGACCGGAGCGGCAAAATCGCGACACGCGGCGCTCTTGTTCCCAAGCGTGCCGATAGCGATAGTGCCAGTCACTTTAAATGGCTCAACGCGGGGGTGGCCGGCAGAAAATTGAGGGATAAGATAGCTGTCAAAATGGGGGAGGCCCGAGGGCTTTAGGATGGGCTGTTTTCTGGTGGCCACCCCACGTTGAGAATGAAACGTGACTGGCACTCTCGCTATCGGCGCGCTCGGGAACAATAGCGCCGCGTGTCGCGATTTTGCCGCTCCGGTCGTCGGTCACTTGTGCTACTCTTTTTCCGTTGCAGCTGTACTTCGTCGCCTCGGGAAGCTCAACTACGAAGTGGTACCCGACGGAATGCAAACATCATCAGGACGCCGACCATGACCCGAAGTGTTTCACGTTTTCGACTCAAGCCATTCTGCGCTCGGCAGCACTGAGGACACTTCGTTTTAGAGCGCAGCTCTTAGGCGCCTGTTTCCGGCTTAGATGGCGTCGCCGTCGCCGTCGGCGTCGGCCTCTCCGTCGGCGTAACCTCAAAGTCATTCCAAGGTCACGTGACCCTCAAGGTTATCCCATGGTCACGTGACCCCCAAGGCCACGTGACCTTGGAATGACCTTGGGGATCACGTGACCTTAGGGGTCACGTGACCCACAGAGGTCACGGGCCACGGGGCCTAGAAGTCACGTGACCCGGGGTCACGCGACCTTGGTAGTCACGTGACCTTGGGAGTCACGTGACCTTGGGGTCATGACATTGGGGTCACGTAGGTCACGTGACCCCGAGGTCACGTGGCCCCCCAGGTCACGTGACCCCCCCCCCCCCCTCCGCGCCTTCCCCCACTCCTCAAGAGCTGCGGTCTAATTCGGCGTTACAGGGAGTTGTAAACGGCTTTCATTTTTTCAGATGACTTTCTTAGCTTACCATTATTTTGTGTTGCATTGGGGTGATGCACTTTTAAATGGCAGAGTAATGCAGTGTGAATGATCGAGAAAATACGCTTCTGCGTTCATCTAGATCTAGAAGATTCGCGTACACCCTCACCCCGAACTTACAAGATATGGAGGCAACAATGACCTTGCCTAGTCAGTCTCGCCCTAGATCTTTCCAGAACATTCTAGATCAAATATTCGACATGACGAGCATAGTAGATACAGAGCCGAGCACCGTGTTGCCGATTCATTTTCACTTACTCTCTCTCGTGATAGCCAACTTTTACCCCGACGCACCGTCGCTTGCTGCTGCCGCCGTTGATGCTCGCTGTTGCTTTCTCGACGTGTGTCCTGTTTTTTCGTTTCTGGCTATATGTTGTGTCAGCTTCGCTGACCTGATGTAACCAAGGAACAGGACTGGGCAGTATCGCGATACAAATTTATCGAGATAGTATCTTAGACAAACATTCGAGTATTTGTATCTCGGTATCGACATACATTTAAAAATTGTATTTGTATCTCAGTAGTGAAATTCATTTACAATGTACCGCTTGTATCGCGATACTTTGCTAGATTTAGTTATCTCGCTACTTTTGTTGCCGTTCTACGATAAATTTAAAAGATAAAAAACATCTGTTTGGTGAAAGGTGCTTCAAAACTTATAACATGAACCTTCCTTTATAACATAATCGATCAGTCACAAACATAAAAAAAACACTTTGTGGTTTAAATAAGGTTGCCTGCAATAATAACAGAATAAGCTCCTCTCAAAAAGCCCTCCACTCTTTACAGTTTAAGAGAGCGAACGCTGTAAAGGAGTTGAGTGGAGAAAAAGTGCGGTTCTATCATCAAGTTTCCCAATATTATGGGTGATTGAGAAAAAAATATAGGACGACATTTTGAGATGCGCCGTTACGGCAAAACAGGGATTATTTTGTGAAGACACATTTTGTCAAGCATGGCACGCAGTCTTTACCGTTCAGTAACTATGTGGCTCACCGGGGGTGACGTGATTTTGTAGCGGCATTAATGATAAATAAAACCTTCTATGTAAAGGGGAGTGCATAAAATGACAGAAAAGAAGCACAAGCATACATTACCGTTTGCATTCACCACGAACTACACACTCGCCACGTTGCACCGTTCGAAAACAAATGTATTTCTATAAGTATCTGTATCTGTATTCCGGAATAATAGAGAGTTTTAGTAGATCGTTCCGATACCTCGATACCCCCGATAACGATACTATATATGTAAGCGCAAAGGCGGAGGCAGAGTATCGGGTATTGTTATCGGAGTCATCGGAACGCTCTACTAAAACTCTCTACTTTTTCGGCAATTTTGCAGAAATATGTCAGGAATATCCCGTTGCGTAAAATACAGATGTATCTGGGGATTTGTATTTTGGGCTTTAAAATACATGTATCTCAGTATTTGTATTCACGAATACGTTTTGTAGTATCTGTGCCCAGCTTTGCCAACGATTGAGTTCACAATCAGCTTTATTTCTTGTCGTTCTTGCCTAGGCGTCATCCAGCTTTTATATCATAGGGGTCGTAAATCTTGCAATGCGTTTGTCTTTTGAATTTGATGCTGGTGTCGCCATCTCGTTGAGTTCATTGAAAATAAACCCAGGGAAGACTGTCCTGTCTACAGTGTTCTAGAGGTCTCTAGAACACTGTTAAGCCTGTCTAATTAATTTGTTTATATAAATACGCAAATGCAACGACATTTAGTCTTGCCGTGAAAGTCTTCAAATCGAGATAGGAGAAGCTTCAAGTAGGTATAGCTAAACATTAGTAATGGCCAATTTACTGCCAAATATCTATCTCCTTTTTCCAGAGTTCCAAGCATATGAACATCTGTGTCCGAGAAAAGCAACAAAAGACCGCCACTTGACCTCGCAGTTGTACTTCAACTCCTGTTTGGAGAAAAGACGGTGAGAGTGCAGGCGAGCTGGTGGTAGCTAATCATGTTATGCACCTGAGACTGCGGTGGATGAAATCGGAAGAACTTTCAGTTGAAGAAACAGACACAGAGAACGTTCTCTGTGTCTGTTCCTTCTACTGAAAGTTCTTCCGATTTCATCCACCGCAGTCTCAGGGTAATACAACTGATGATGTCCTGTTTGGAGCCGCAAAAATATAGGTGCTATGTGTTTATTTTACAGCGCTAAATTGGTCGCTCAGTTAGAGGGCGATCCCAAATTGTATATCTGGGACCAGACAACACTAAAAGAAGGGATCACGCACTGCTAGGAGATTAGATGACCATCTTAATCCGTAGTGATAACTATGCAATTAAAAAAAAAAGTCTACCCTGGTTAGAATTGGAGCATTTTAATTCACACCATGGGATCTGCTGCTGATTTGCATTCTCCGCGATGATCTTCAGCGACTCAGGGGTGGCGACCTAGGCGACTGAATGGACGAAGGTGTTCCTGCGTGTCTCGGTACCTGATTTCGATGCTGGCATGCCAAGAAGCTCGGGAATGGGATCAAGTTATGCTGATGCTTGAACATCCGCATAATCAAGTCGTAGTTGATAGTGTCAGTGATTATAGAATCTTTCTTGTACTCAGGATGGGACCTGACAAACTGCCGCATCCAGTGAGCGGTAGTCATAAGGTCACTCTGACGCCCGTTTTTCGATCAGCTCTAGGTACTGGTGCATCGAGCAGTAAGTGGTAATGTTTACCTCCTCAGCGCTCGTCAGGAAGGTTCGGAATCAGCGGAATGAGGCCCGGAAACTCTCCCTCTTTACCATTTATAATTTCACCAATTGACATCTTAACCACGTCAGCAATGTCGCCTTCCTTGACGCCACCAGCCGTCGGCCGACAGCCATGTGTTAGAATATCTTTGCGGAACCAGAACTTCTCATTCAGGACAGCATCCACTTTTTGCGCGATTTCAATGTTTTCGTCCACCTTTGAAATGGGTACAGTCATGTCCAGGTCGTACGTGAGGATAATTCTTGTCAAAAGTACCACGAAGATTATGTATGCTGCGTTTTCGAACTCGGTCAGCTGTAGCTCCATGGGACGGAACTCGACCTTCCAACCGGTATCACTGTCCCGTGACGGCGGTTTGAACCTTAGCGTGTGCCAGCCAGTTGATTGAAGGTTCTCAAAATGGTCGATGTCTACTTCGTCGTTTTGCGACATCAGTTCTTTGCAGAGAACAAGCGTGTCTCTAAGAAAAATGTGCGCAAAGTGCTTTGCTAGCGGTTCTTCAACACCTCCTCCAGGAGCTGCTTGTAGATCTTCTCGTCATGTTCCACGGGAACGTCGTTATGTTCTTGATTCACCGCTGAAAGGAAGCAGGGAATGCTGGCGAAGCGGGGCCTCTTGATGACGCGGGCGTTCTTTTTGCCCGGTTTGTTGCCCATCTCTTCTTCTGTCCCTGTCATCGATGCACATGCGAATCGCATTGAATCCGCAGTCGGTGTTCGCCAGATATCCCCTGAACGCCGGGGTGCTGGCTCCCAGAGCAAGCATCACCGGGGCCATGTTGGCAAGCTGATCGTACACAGTCATGGCTTCCAAGATATCGCGCGGCTTGTAGGGTAACCTGCACGCAGCAGTTGCCCATGCCGAAACCGTGCGCGTCCATGTAGATGTGATCGGGAAGGGCTCCTCCTCTGCGCCTCTCCGTCGTCGCCGAGCTTCTTGAAGTCTTCCACGAAAGGATCGGGAGTTTTCTCGTCCTTGAAGATTGGGATGTTGATGACGACGCGCTTTCGCGCGTCGTTCTTTGACGTGCTTTGCATTCGTCATAAATCTCGGGTGATCGGGGTATACCATCTCGTCCGGAAGATACAGCGATTGCATGCCATTTGGAGACCGCGACGGCTTGTACGATGGATATGTGAAATCCTTGCAGCCCATCATCGGGGAAGGTAGTGATGCACATTATCTCCTCGTCTACGTCGAGCAAGGCGCGCACTTCGGCTCGCCTCCTTCGCATGTTCTGCTCCACCATGTTGTAGTCTGCAACGCGGTAGCCGTAGGGCTCCAGAGGGCACGGCTTCCAGGGCGTAGGCGGAGAACTCCGGGTGCCAGGAACAGGCGCAGCTCTCTGGGCTATTCCGTTCCTTCTCATTGAGAGTTCGGATGATTTCGGCGGCCTTGAGGAGTAGCTGAACCTTGCGCTGTTTGTGGTCGAAACGGACGAGCATGTACTCCATCTCATCGCCCCAGCGAAGAGATGTCTCGACGATGGCGGACATGTCTGTACAGGTTGAGAAACTGCACGATGCCGTGGTGGCGCACGTAATCGCTGCGGAGAAGGCTGCACCGAACGAAGTACATG
>JAZHYW010015724.1:0-29545 GCA_037355805.1 Ixodes ricinus
GGGCGGTTTTCATTTTATGGATTCAGGCAACGAGTGGCAGTCGTATTTTTTATTTTTGACTTCAAATTTTTATATTTTGCATTGGAGCATGTTCCTAGAAGAACGAATCTTTTTATTTTCATGTCCTGACGTGATTATAGTTCCTGAGAAAACTAATCTCGAATAAGCGGAAAATATTGATTGGTTTTGACGATTGTTTCTGTGTGTCGGCGTCTTGAATCGACTCTCAAGCTCAAAGTAACTTCAAGGGCATGAGCGTCCATGTTGCTTTAGTCGTGATATATAGGCATGTGAGGTGAGCCGACATTATAACTGCTACTTATTATTCGTCGCTCCAATCTTTTCGCCAGAAAATCCCTAAACATGCCTCCGCGAACAGCATGACCTTAACTGGTGATTTTATTTTTGGGTGGAGTACGTATTGTAGTATCGCTTTTAACATATTAGCACGTGTAGAACCCTTCATCGCCTTCCTAAACGAAGCAAAGTGTTGTGTTTTTATCATGTAACGAGTACTGAGAACTAGGTTATGAAACAGAAGAAGGTTTTCACTTTTCGCTCAACTTCAGCGCGCTGTATAAAAAGAAAACGTTTTTACTTTTTTTTCTATATTTCTCGCGTCGCGTTCTCTTCACACCCTTCTTTTGTGCCAAGACACTCGTTTCAGCAGGTGGCCCCTTTGGTTTTGGGGGTTTAAACTTAAGCTCATGAAACGTGCCAAGAGAGCAAATTCCGATGAGCTCGGGGTTTGACGATTTTCGTGTGTGGCGTTTTGAACACACTCTCAATGTCAAAATATTCAAAGAAAGCTTCGATTTTTTTATTGTGATATATATGCAAGTCAGTAAAACAATATTCCATCTACTCTTTATTATTCGTCGATCCAATCTTTGTAAAAATCTCCAAACATGCCTCCGCGAACAGCTGTGACCTAAACTGCGGATTTTTGTTTAGTGTACTATGTTTAGTTTTGTTTTTCATATAATACTACGTGTAGAACCTTTCATTACCTCCCACATTATGTAAAGTTTGTGCCTTAATCACGTATCGAGGTACTGAGAAATAAATTATGAAACAGAAAGGTTTTCACTTTTTGTTCGATTTCAGCACGCTGTAAAAAGAAAGTTTAAAAAAAAACTTTTTTATACTTTTTTGCGTTGCGTTTTTTACATTTTTCTTTTAGCCGAAATACATTCTGTTAGAGTTATATGCACTAGTTTGGAGTTTTAAGCCTCTAAATGTGCTAAAAAAGAGCAAATGCTGATGGTGGGTTTATGCATGCATGGGTTACAGCTGTATATTTTATTATTTATTATATTAATCTAAGGGACGTTGAATAAATACTCATATAAAAAACATGACTGTCGTTAGGCGTATAATAACAAGATTGCAATTCCAAACGTCTAAACACTATATAATCGCAACTCCCGGGAGCGGGTTTTCAGACAATTTCTGCCGGTGCCATGATTGGAGGGGCCTCAAGCCTAAACCCTATGCGCTACATAATCTATACTACGTTAGAAATATGAAATTATAATATTGTAAAATATTAGAGTAAAGTAAGCTCTCTATTGGAAACCTAGATTTTTTAAATGCGAAATTTTATATTTTTAATGCTAAATTCACGTTGATAACAGAACCAAATCATTTTTCAACATATTTAAAGGCTTTAAACTCAAAACCAGTGCATATACCACTAACGGAATGTATTCTGGTTTAAATAAGGGTGTAAAAAAACGCGAAGCAAAAAACAAAAGAAAAATGTTAAAATTTTTTTTTATACAGCGTGCTGAAATTGAACGAAAAGTGAAAACCTTCTTTGTTTCATAATTTATTTCTCAGTACTCGTACGTGATTAAGACACAAACTTTACATACTATGAAAGGCAATGAAAGGTTCTACACGTGGTATTATTTTAAAAACAAAACTAAACATAGTCAACTAACAAAAAAATCTGCAGTTTAGGTCACAGTTGTTCGCGGAGGCGTGTTTGGGGATTTTTACAAAGATTGGATCGACGAATAATAAATAGTAGATGGAATGTCGTTTTACTGACTTGCATATATATCACAATAAAATATCGAAACTTTCTTTTGAATACTTTGACCTTGAGTGTGGTTCAAAAACGCCACACACGAAAATCGTCAAATCCCACCATCGGCATTTGCTCTTTTTTTAGCATTTTTAGAGGCTTAAAACTCAAAACCAAGGAAAATACTATTAAGGAATGTATTTTGGCTAAAAGAAGAGTGTGAAGAGAACGCAACGCGAGAAAAAGAAAAAATTAAATTTTTTTTTTTATACAGCGTGCTTGAAGGTGAACGAAAAGTGAAAACTCTCTTTGTTTCATAATTTATTTCTCAGTACTCGTACATGATAAAAACACAAACTTTGCTTAATTGGGAAGGCAATGAAAGGTTCTACACGTGGTAATATTTTAAAAGCGATACTAAACATAGTCGATTCAAAATAAAATCCCCAATTTAGGTCACAGTTGTTCGCGGAGACATGTTTGGGGATTTTTACAAAAATTGGAGCGACGAATAATAAATAGCAGTTATAATGTCGGATTACCTACATGCCTATATATCACACTAGAAAAATATAGGCGTTGTCTTTTGAATACTTTGAGATTGAGAGTGATTCAAACATGCCACACACGACAATTTTCAAAACCTCGTAGTTCTTTCCCGCTTCTTTGAGATTTTTTTTTCTCAGGAACTAATCATGTCAGGACATTAGAATAAAAAGGATTGTTCTTCTTGGAACATTCTCCACAAAATATAAAAATTTGAAGCAAAATAAAAAATACGACTGCCACTCGTTGCCTGAATCCAAATGAAACCGCCCTATATATATATATATATATATATATATATATATATATATATATATATATATATATATATATATATATATGATATAGTATATACTACTATTCATATATCACAATCATAACCAGCCACATATGATACTCATATATCCGTGTGGATATATATATATATATCCGTATATTTGCTAATTGCTGTTGTAAACCTTTTAAGGTCGTGTGATTTGTTTGCTGTTGTATGTGTGAATGCATATGTTGTACCCAGACACGTATCGTAACGCGTTACAAGTAACGAGTTACTTCTATTTGGTTACTATTTTCGGTAACGAGTAACGTATTTAGTTACTTTTCTAGAAAGGAACGAGTAACGTACTTAAGTTACTTTTAAGGCCAAGTAACGAGTAACGGTATCTCGTTACTTTTGAGGAGTAACGTGTACAACAACGTTTAAACACTCTTGTTTATATTGGAACCGGAGTATGCGTCTATTGCGAGAACGGTAGGAGGGCAACCCGAAAAACAACTAAACAGCATGAGAGTACATCAACTTATATCGCTGAACATCTCAGTCGAACCTGTTCGAATGACGTGTCCAGCGATAACATTTCTGTACTGAACTCTACAGCTGGGAATTTCCCTTCACCCAGCGAACACAATTAGGTTCGTTGGTTGGACCTTCTAGAACCCGGTAAGGACCGAATGTAACCCCGGGGGTTGCGAACGCGGGAAGGCACATAACCCATTACCCGCTGTCTTCACAAAGGCGCAGTTCCCGAAGGTTCACCAGTTCTTCCTGTAGCACAACACTGCCGTTCCTTCGAGCGCGTCAGTATAACAACTCTTCAGCGTCGCCGGAAATTATCCTCAATGAAGCGGGGAAAGATAAGCATGATAAACTTGGAGAGGCAGCTAACGACTACTGAAGAGAAGACAATAAAAACCATGAAACAAAAACAGTTGTGCACTTGGTCGTCAAAGTAACGTTAGAAAGTAACTCGTTACTCTGGTGGTAACTCACGCGTTCCTTTGAAAATCGGTAACGAGTAACGTATTTAGTTACTATTTGAGCGAGTAACGAGTAACGGTATTTAGAGCATGCTTTGGGTAACGTGTACATGTCTGGTTGCCCCCACTTCTACTTGGGCCTTCAATGGAATGTAGCATCCCCTAAATAACAAATAAAGAATAATCTGTGGGCTTCAGGGAAAAGGAGAATAAACACCTACTTTTCACCTCCACAGTGGGGTTTGGCGTAAAAAGTAGGCGATCGCCACCATCATCTTATGGTGGAAATAAGCACTATTAATTATTATTATTGTTATTTATTTAGCAAGCAGGCAGTTTTCACTTGTGGAGATGAAAAGCCCGTCTTTATTCTCCTTTTGCCGGGATACCATACGTTTCACCGTCATCTTAGGCGTGACCGGAGGCCTATGATATCAATTTCGTTCCGTATGCTCGCAGACACCGGCGGCTGCTGGCTCGTGAAAATATCGTGCGCCACTTATTATGGACACTGCAGTGTTCGGTTAAGAATCACATTAAAGGGGTCATGAAACAATGTTCCTACTTCTTCCTCCTTAGCTTTAATCATCAACTCAAAGACGAATTGAGAAATCACTTCGTCGTGACACGCTTGTGTACCGGTGCGATGACCCCAACCTTCCACCGTGCTTTTTAAACACAACATAAAAATTGTCCTTCGCAAGTGATAATAAGTTCCGTCAGGGCACTCAATGGCCACGAACTCGAATCCAAATATTCATCGACGAATTCAATTCAGTTCAATTCAATTTTATTCAAAATTCAAAATAATCACTGATCACAGTGCACAAACGCACCTGGATCTGCAGTCTATTTGGCTAGTCTTGGATCCATTCCAAATGTACAAAAATAAATATTTGGGGGTTACCAGGCACCCATGCATGTGCCGTACAAAAAATAATAGCTACTGAAACATTGTCTCCAAATAAAATGTTTTAAGGGCACTTTTAAACGTTCTACTTTCTTTTATCGGGATGCATAAGGAATTCCATATTTTTGTTCCAGTATACTGAATCATTATTTGACCATACACATTACAAAACAGTGGAATGTTAAAATTGTTGGCAAAAACATTTCTAGTAATTCCTTCCGATTGTGACAAAATGATTGATGGTAGTGGTGTATTTGTTGTCAAAATATTATGCCTCTTAAACACAGCTTTGTAATCTCGTACCGGGTGAAATGGCAGTGTCCGTTGACTTTGAAATAATGGAGAGGAATGAGTAAATTATATTTTCTGTTGGCTAATAGTCTGATTGCTCGCTTTTGAAGTGTCATAATTGATTGTATGTTGTTTTGATAAGTAAAACCCGAGGCTTCCCCACGGTATTGGAGGTCAGTGTGAAAGATGCTAAAATATATCAACTTGAAAAAACACTGACCCCCTTAAATTTTTTTTTGCAGGGCGATTTAGTATGGTGTCAGATGACTCCCCAATTATTATATTGCTACAAAGTCACGTATATTTTTAATAAAGCCAGGAAAAGCAACTGCTCGAAACCGTCAGAGAAATAAAGTCGGAGAAATAAAAAGGAGGAAAGAGTGTGCCGGACCGAAGTCACGTGGGTACACCCGACCGCGTTCTTTTGTAGGGGCCCAGCGCAGCAGACTAGCTTCGATAAACCTGTTCCGGCTAGCACAATTCCAACGAGAAATAAAGAAACTGGTGACACAGATGCCACATGGTTCATCACCTATCCAAAATAACACCTGTCCGTCTATTCTTGGCGTATACATAAATAACAACCTTTATTGGAACACTTACATTGAATATGTAACTAATACAGCTAACCGCATGCTAGGCTTTCTTAAAAGAAATTTCTCTTTTGCTCCCCTGTCCTCAAAACTGCTTCTCTATAAATTTTTGCTCCGCAGTAAACCAGAATACGCTGCTGCCATTTGGGATCCGGCCAAATCACTTGCATTATCGCTCGAAGCTATTCAGAACCGTTCCGTCCGATTCATGTTACATAACATCATCGCAAATTCAGCGTGACTGAAATGAAAAACAATTTGGGCCTGCCTATCCTCTCTCTCCGCAGGAAAGTATCCAGACTGTGCTTGTTTCATAAAGTTTATCATCATAATTCCCGGCATTAGGACAACATTTGATAACTGAATCCTCTTATGTTTCTTCGCGTAGAGCGAAAGCTCGGAGCACGTGGAGCGAAAGCTCGTGCTGCAGAGCCCAGGGATCCAGGGTTCAATCCCCACCCCTGTCCTTTTCGATCTGAATGAACATTGTACCGGCGTGCGGTCATGTATCACTACTGCGTGGTGCACGCTAAAGGCCCAGGCTAGCGGTTGTACAGCACTGGCTAAATTGCTCATCTACAGCTGAGACACCAGACGCCTACTGAGGCAGACTAACTTCTGGCTGTATAAACATACACACAACAATTTGTTTTGCTCGGAGTTCAGTTATTGTCGACGTTCAGTGCAACTTCGCAGCGCAGTATACTTCATTACCTCCCCTCAAACCTACATGTCTTAAGTTACTAGCATTTGAAGGTGAACGTTCGGCAGCCCTATGCCTGGTCAGGAATAGCCATTAATCGAAAAATGGGGACTCTAACTAATAGTTCAATAAAGAGTAATCCGAAATTTCGAGACCAGTTCGGTCCCCTTGTTCACGGGTGAGTGACGGAAAGGACACGCGTCGCTCAAACGCATACACGGATGTAGGAGGCGTTGCTGACGTCACGCAGTCCCGAGACGTAGCTGCTGGGCAAGGGAGCCGAAGTAAGATTCACGTTCCCCTTTGTGAATTCCGTAAACCAGGACTCAACTAAAAGCAGCTTTGGCCAATTCCTGTCCAAGGGCAACACAATGCTGCTCTCGAAGTCTACTCTTTGGCCGGCTGGTTCTGCGTGTTCCGCGAGAGCGCTTGCCTTCACATCCTTCTTCCGGACATCGTGCTTGTATCGCGTAAGCTTCTCTGCCAAGTTCTTACTTCCGCCCACGTATGAGGCCGGGCAGTCTTTACGTGGTATGCGATATGCCAAACCTTGAGCCTCTTCTTTGGGGGCCGATCCTTTGGGAGGTGGAGGTGATGACCGATTGTTGGCACATGCTCATGAGTCACCGCAACCCCATAGTGACCGAGAACGGGGAAAAGGGCCTCGCTGGAGCGGCTGTGATGTAAGACACACAGACGCGCTCGGACGCGTTTGGTCAAGAGGTCCAACGAGTCAAAGAGTTACAATAGCCACGTGACAGCCGAGTCAAGAGGTCCCACGAGTCAAAAGGTCCAATTTAAGTCAAGAGGTCCAACGCGTCAAGAGGTCAACGAGTCAAAAGGTCAAATTTGTGTCAAAAGGTCCAACGCGTCAAGAGGTCCAACGAGTCAAGAGGTCCAACGCGTCAAGTGGTCCAACGTGTCAAGAGATCCATCGAGCCTTATTTTTATCTTCTCTGTTTATAATAATATTGCTATTAATGGCTTCTTGTGACGGTTACTGACTGTTTGACCTATTTGAATGATTTTGGACAATACAACTACTACATAGCTATTGGCGACAAGTAGACAGATACTATTTGCCACAATGTATAGGTATTTGAGTGTTAAATAATGGATAGTGTATTTCGACATATTTTGAACTTGTAGAACCACTATCTGTGTTCCAGTCTCTCTGTTCTAAAACACATTTTTGCCATTTCTACGAAAGTGTTTCTCAAATTCCTGAGATATAAAATACAAATGTACCTCAGCATCTCGCGTTTAGCCTTCCCTTTCATGTATCTCAGTATTTATAATCGCAAGTACTTCCTTGGGTAACTTTGTTCAGTCCCGCGTTCTCCTATGTTCTATTAAAAATATGATGCGCTACTTTTTTATGCTTTAGTTTTTATTCACTGAGTTCACCGAATCACTAAAGAGGTAAATAACACAAGATGGGAAGAAGCTTAAATATCACTGGATGGCGTCTTTAAACGAGCCCCAATTACGCCACTTGGCGTCAAATAGAGTGTTGCAAATGAATGCGAGCATTGTCTCCTTGAAACTTTATGACCGGTGCGAGCTAGCGGGTTAATCTGGGCCGTTGGCTTACTCCCCTATTGAAAATTCTTATTTGTATGAGAAATTTCTGTGTCCAGTAAACACATATGAATCATACAATATATATAAGAACATATAAGAACCATATGAGAACCATATAAGACCTATATAAGATATATAAGAATATACAAGCACCATATAAGAAACACGTGAGAAGTTTCTTATATGTTTTTTCTATGGTTCCCATATAAACTTATATAGTTCTTATATGGTTCTTACATGGTTATTATATGCTCTTATATATCTCGTAGGATTCATATGTGTTCATTGGACACGAGAAATTTATCATACAAATGACTTTTTTTCTAGGGTCAAAAGCACGGAGCAGCCATAAATACTTATGCTAGCGATATGTGACTCAATTACTGCTCTTTATTTTTGAGAATGCTGTAAAATAAACCATGAAACGGAACGTTTCATGATTAAGCATTCTTGACACAAATTGCCGAACCCTTGCCTGTCGATATCATTTATTTTTAGTTGAAATCACGCGATGTGTTAGTCGGGTGGAATTGTAAGGTGGTGGGTTGGTTGCTCAATCACTTTTAGACATTGGGTCATTAAGACTGAAGTCGATTGAAGAACTGTTCGTGTCAGAAACCACGTCGATCTCTGAAGCCGATAGATCTAGTGAGTCCAGTGGTAGGTCTTGGCGAATAGAAAAATGACTAACTTTACATGCCATGCTGCGCCAGGGCAAACTGTCTCTACAAGTTCTTCAAAGACCAAGGACTTCAAAATATCAAGGAAGCAATTTTGATGAGACGTGAACAAATTTAAAATTTACTACAACTTTTAAAAATAATGTCACAGAAATTTAAAAAAAAAACTGTTTTCAGTTATTCTGACGTCAAACGCAGTAACAGTGCTTTAGTGTGATGGTCGTCGTCGGAATAGCAAATAACTACGGACATATCTTTCGCATGTGAAGAAACTTGTGTTCAAAGTGGTTTTACAATTATTTTGAACCTGGATAGTCCACTCCTAAACAAAAAAGGTCATCTCAGATCGTGGAATGTTATGACCTTTACGGTAACGTGTTCGATTTTTGAGGGGGATAGCAACACGGGAGATGCAGATTTACGACTTTGTGGTCAGGGGTAGAAAAGCAAAGGCTTACAGCCCTGCATGACTGTAGGTTCTTAACAAACCAATGTTGCTATAAGCTTGACAGTTTATAACAACAATGATTTAAGGTGTTAACAAATCCAGTGCTCAGCATGCGATCCCCACAGCCCAGCGCGCGTATCTGTCGCTTCAGAAACCAAGAAAATCTCGGGTCATACGCACGAACACTGATTGCGTCACAAGCCAGAAACGATGTATCAAAGCCGTGTTCGTGAGATCCCCCTTCGGGCGTAGCACGATTGCCCCGCGTGCAGAATCCCCGTCGCAAAAGCCCGCGTCATTAGCCCCAAGTTTCAAAAACCCCGCGTTCAATTACCCCGTTCCGTATTCACCCGTGCCAAAAGCCTCGTCTTTGCTGCACCCGTCCCACCCTCTTCGCGCTTCAACCAGCATTCTTCTATCTCTTCACCTAATCCGCTCAAGGTCTACAAAGGCTTTTCTAACTGAAAGAAACTTGAACCGCAGAAAAACCTAGAATGACGTACTACAAGTGGCTAATTGCATAAATCTGCATAACCAGCGACGCACCCTGTTGTCATAGAGGTATACTCAGACGTAGAATTGTAGACTTTATCTACCTAGATAGATGCAAATATTTTTAGAACGACGTAAGAATGGTAGTGGTGTTTGGTGTAGTATATGTAATAAGTACGGCGCCATGATGTGCGGGTTAACAGTTTTGACAGAACCGTCGTCACAAGATGTGAATATGTATAGCGTACGCCTGAAGAAGAGAGCTTTATTCATTTATTCCTAACTTCAGTCCAGGGTACGGCATGATTGTTACACAGCCCGCGTGCACACTTACTGTCTCTTCGTTAAAAGCAGAATGCCCGCCTCGCACTGGGGCATTTTGAAAGCGGGGCAAAAAGGCCGGGGCGTTCGGCGCGAGCATATGATACGGGGTTTTCGACATTGGGTGCGTTCATGCACCCACCCCCCATTCCTCCTTCCGTGTGGAAGTCTTCACAGCTTTTTTTTTTTGCACTTTTTCCGACATTTGTTTTCTCCGCCTTATTTTGTTAGCATCTCTGTTGTCCGATTTTTTAATGCGTGAGCATGACCTGTCTGACTCAGCGAAAAAGCCGTCGTCAAAATTCGTCGTCAAAATCTGTGACTTTCCCAACAAAATCCAACACAATAAAAAAAATCTGGTCGCGTGATACCTCTGGTCACGTGACCTATCTGGTCATGTGACCAGACCAAAAAAAAAAGGTTTGTAATCACGTGACCAAACCGAAAAAAACGAAAAACGCTGGTCACCTGACCTTTCTGGTTATGTGAACACGAAATTATCCCCTGCCTGGTTTCGAACCTAGGCCCTCTTGATCGTGAAACTAGCGCGCTATCCGCTGCGGCGACACAGCTCGGGCAAAGGTAGTGCTCACGCATTCTCACATCGAAAAAAAAGCTTAGGTAACCTCTTAGATTTTTTTTTTTCGCCTGTATTTATTTTGCACCCCTTGCCGGTACATATGTCACACCAGGAGATGCAACGAGTCAGGCTATCTAATATTGGACCTCTTGACGCGTTGGACCTCTTGACACATTGAGGCACGAGTCAAGAGATCAAATATGGGTCAAGAGGTCCAACGAGTCAAGGGATCCACGGCGAGTCAAGAGTCCAACGCGTCAACGAGGTCCAACGCGTCAAGCGGTCCAATATGGGACCTCTTGACTCGTTGGACCTCTTGACGCGTTGGGCCTCTTGACTTGGAATCGCGCTCGGAGGGGTGAATGCTGCGCTCTGCGGGTGGATGCCTTGACTTTTTGACTATCCCAATTTTATAAACCGTTGCGGGCAGCCGTTATTGCGGAGATCCGATGTTGCGACCTTCAATTCCTCTTGGAGTGTCTTCTTTGTGAAGCTGGTGGTAAAGGCGCGCCTGAAGAGCGCGGAGGCTATTGGCGCTTTATGACACCGGTGATGGTGGGAATGAAACCCCAAGTATCTGGAAGAGTGGGTTGGCTTCCTGTAGACAGAGACGCTTAGCCCGCCACAACGGAAGCCCTTGTCAAGGACCCGGTGATGCACGCCATAAAGACGACCGGACAACAAGTTTCGGCTCGGTCACGTCGCTCTGCACCCAAATGACTGAAAGCTGACAACAAAAATAAAGAAGGGTTCCAGCACATGCTGGAGCTAAGAATTATTCGAATATCCTCGAGTAACTGGCCATCTTATTTACACATGTTGCCGAAAACGAACAGGGATGTGAGACCCTGTGAAAATATTGGGGCCTTAAACAACATCACAATACCCCATCGACATCCGATACCCCACATTCAAGGTTTAACTTGCGCCATTCAAGGATAAACTAAGTTCTCAAGGATCGATCACGTTTAGCTCGCCCGTTAGTGGGATAAAATATTTATTGTGAGAGGCAAATATGTCTGTCACCTTCGAGGGTGGTGGTCATTCTGCTGCTCCTGTCTCGAACCAGCAGCGCTCGTTTTGGCTAGTGCGCAACCAGCAAACCCTCCATTTCGGTCTTGATCCTTGTATGAGTCTGTGCCACTGCAGTGTAAAAATAATTTTTCCCCATGACTTGGTCTGCCTCAACGGGCGACGAGTCTTTCAGCTGCAGTTGAGAAATTTATCCAGTGGAGTGCAACCGCTAGCCTGGGGCCTTTAACGTGCACCACGCAGCAGTGATACGCGACCGCACGCCGGTACGATGCTCATCCACATCGAAACGGGCAGGGGTGGGGAAGCCCCAAGAAAGAACTCTTGGCATTCAGTGTCCCTAACCAGCACACGCACACTGCAAGTGCAGACATGGTTCGAGGCAAGATGCACTTGTATGTAGCTTTGGTAGTTTTTGTCTTCGCTCACCCATAAAGATTGAAAAGCAGGCACGCGGGGGGTTTGCTTTTCAACCAGTCTTTCGGGCGCTAGCTCTTTTCACGCATGAGCAGCAGCTTTCTAGGAATCGTCAAGAGATCTATCTTAGAGTCACTTTCATCTTGCCACTGCTGGCGCCATGCATCGAGGGATGTGTACTATTTTCTCAGGCAGGACTACCTCTCTGAATGTCTGCGGGAGCGGAGCACGAGGCGGCATGAGCTGTCTCGGGAACAGACGCGTGGCTCCTATAAACTATAGTCATGGCGGCGTCACCCATGGGTCGGTACGCTCAGTGAGATCGGTCTACTGTGTGTATGCGAATCTATCACTAGAGATCTAGTACCTGGTTCTGAGGATCGAGAACTGCCAAAATATAAAGACGCTGTGCCCTCTTTTCGAGATGTTCAAGGTAATGGGATCTACAGTTACCGAGTGATTAAGCGGCGCAGGGCAATATGACTCCCGAATATCTTAAAATATCTCCCAGTGATTCAGCGGCTTCAATTGTTAAGAATGCAGAAGAAGGAATCGGGAAACAGGACGCGTGAGAACTACAACCAAGGGCGAGTATATATGTTAAAATGATTATCTTTAGCGAACAGCTCTCCTAAAATTAGTATGACAGGGTGCCATTATCTTCGGCTCTTTCATCTTATTGCAGGTCCCCCTGAGATCTCATATCACATTCACATGTCTGTGCAATATCCTGTAGAACGACTCTGCACATCCCGGTGTTTTCTTTTTCACAAAACCTATCGTGCATCCGTTCATTTCCGACAGTTTTATCTTTGCCAGAACAGACACCCAGTGTTTGCGACCGGAAGCCGCAAGTGCAAAATATTAAACCTGCCACATGGCAACACCTAAAAGCGTTAATATGACATAATAAGTTTTTTCTTATGTACAAATACAAACTATAATGCGCCGTGCTATGCACAGTCATGAAAAGAGCTTACTGTTCATACACTGTATCGTTCCATACACTGTATCGTCCTACGCCTTGGCCCATTTTATAAGACACCCTGTAAGAAAAAAAAAAGTTGTGTAAAAACACAGAAATTGTCTGAAGCTGGCCTGCCAAAATATTTCTGTAAAGCTCTGTACCTTTTTAATTTTTTTCTGTTATTTAACATACTTTTTATGTTTCTCACTAACAGATAATTAAATGTAAAATCACAAGTTCTGTGAAGCAGTTAGAAAATATTCCCAGAATAGAAAATTTATGTAAAATCACAAGTTTTGTTAAACCAATCTCAGGACAATCTCAGCACAGAAAATTTATGTAAAATCACAAGTTCCGTTGAACTAATTCTAGAAACTTCCCAGCACAGAAAATTTATATAAAATAACAAGTTTTGTTAAATCAGGTGCAAAAAAATACCAGCAGGTGATCATTTCTGCAAAATTACAAGTTTCGTGAGAGCAATCACTGTGAAATTAGATGAGCAGGTATTGTTTCTTTCAGTTAAGTAACTTTACATTTTCTCTCCTTCGCATTCATGGTATAAAATGTTGTGATTTCATTTATTTCTTACAATTATTAGATGCAGTATTCTAAAATGGAACAGGGCATAAGCAAAATAGGACCTCATTGCAGATATATTGCCACGCGACATCGCTACAAGGCAGAAAAGCTAGTAAAGCATGAATTGTAGCAAAGGTAATTCCGAGTATATTATTATCTTTGCTAGTATTCATGCTTTACTACTTAGATGCCTATCTACACAAATGTCAGCGTAGTAATATGATAATTAACATATTAGCACAAAGGTCGTCGTTTGACGACGCCTTGTTGCACCGTCAAATATCAAATCTGCCAAATGTAAGAATAATTATAATAACTGTTCTAAACTGTGCCGGTTACTAAGCTAAAATGTCAACCACGTATCAGGGAAGATGGTTGTGAGAGTTTATTTCGCTTAGAAGTGGCAGTGTACCAAACAACGAGGGATCAAGTAACAGGGGAGACGAAACACGGTGCAGGCTTGCTATTTAGTTTGCCCTGCTTTGAACGCCTCTCGCAGGCTGTGCTCTATCCAGTCTCCTGTTTTTGTCCGTCCTAATATCACAATATACCTTCATCAATCACATGTTCCTGCGGAAGAATATTTTGTTCTCAGATGATTTACGATCAAATATTAAATATGTTTATTGAAAGGAAACAGAAAGCAAACAATCTAAGCAGGTAGGACGTCTGGGTGGCAATATGTGTCTTCCTGTTTTCAATGTGTAAAAGTTAAAATCATGCAGTGCTGCTATCACTGTTGCAACCTTGGATGTCAAGCAATGCTCTTTGTTTTTCGTACGTTGTGCCATCGTGCCTCTTCCTGGGTTCACTGCAGCAATAACCCTAAAGCAAGAAAAAAAAGGTCAAATTAGGGGGTTTTAAGTGCCAAACCAACGACGGGTATCTGGCACATCCCAGCGGAGGACTGATCAATCATTTGGACCACCTGGGGCTCTTTTGAAGTGCAACCGAAAGTTCGGTTACACGGCGCCTACTGCGCAATAAGCCTCTGTCAAATAGACCGATCTCAACAGGAGTTGCGCGATGCTACCGCTGCCGCTGTGCATTCTGGTACCTGTAGTTCTCCCCAGTTCTCCGGCCGTGTCAGCGCGCGTTGTATGCGCAGCGTTTGGGGAGTTCGGGTTAGCACGAGACTTGAAATCGGGTGTCTGGTCACGGTTTTCGATGGGTGGCTTCCCTGTTGTGTGCCAGGCTGCTACAGTAACAGCACCAGGCAAAAATGAATACGATTTTATGTATTTCTGAAAGAAAGCAGAGAGCGACAAGATTAGCTAAGAATGGTACAAAATAGCAGGACAGAACGGAATGTGAGAGAGCGTTTCTATAGTTATTTTGCAATTTCCTTCTCGATATATACCTACCACATTACACGTTAGCTAGAGGGCTCATAAGGTTATAGGGCACGAGACACAGTTGGGCACGCCGAAGTGTTCCGTGCGTTGGAATTTCCTCTAAGCGCTAGTAGCAACAGACGTCCCGCAGCCTGCACGCAAACCGCAGGCCCCACCGTCCGGAACCCTCAGCCTGAAGGCAATCTACCAAGGTGCTTTCATTTGAAATCCAACACGCTTCTAAAGGTGGGTGCTTTTGATTGTCCCCCAAATAAGTATAACGCTGATGTTTTCAGCCGAAGACTGACAAAAATTTCTAAAATCAGTGTATTCCAGGTAAAAATATAGTTTTCTCAGGACCGCATTACTCGTGCTCGAGGACGTCAGAAAATGCTCGATACTTACTAATTAGTTCGCTAATTAATTAAACATGAATAATTGACTTTTAATTAGGGAAAATAGGCATATGGTTTCAATTAGAAACTTGCTGAGCGTCATCAAAACCACTAAATCAGTGAATTTTAGAAGGACTTTGAGCACGTGGGAAGCATAGTAGTGCGCTAGAGTTACCACTCGTGGAGCAGGTACAAGGCTGGGGCTCTCATAAGAGACGGAAAAATCACTGAGGCGCCTTATCGCAACCGCTAGTCTTGTGCCTGCTTCACGAGTGGTGACTTTAGCGCACTACTACGCTCCTCACGCGCTCTGTCCTTCTGAAGATTTCTTATTTAGTGGTTTTGGATGACGCTCAGCAGGTTTCTAATTGGAACAATATCTCTATTTTCACTGAATTAAAAAGTTAATTAGTTATTTTTAATTAACTAGCCAACTAATTAGTAAGTGTCGTACATTTTCTGATCGTCCGCCACCACGAGTAATGCGATCCCGTAGAAATTATATTTTTACCTCGAATACAATAATTTTAGGAATTTATGTCAGTCTTCGCTGCTACACCCGGTATATATTAGACCCATGTTTGTTGAAAACAAAACCGCTTTCAATTTTTTCTTCTTCGTTTTCTTCGCGACCTGTTAAGGGCATTAGGTTACATGTCAACAGTAGTCAGCGTCCGTGCGGCAGACAAATCTCACCGCAATCCTGTGGACAGCTGCCGTCGATCTATGAACAACCAGACGTCCGAGCTTGCCGGACTGTGTCACCGGGCCGTCGCTCGAGCCGATGGCGCAGCCGCTCACCACCGCGAACTGTCCGCTCGTGGCCCGCTGCCCCGCGGCCAGAGTCCTCACTTCCCATCTTCCTCGTCGTCCGTTGTCCCAGCCGTTTCGCTACGCTCCAGACCGGCGGTGCCGTCTTGGACTCCCATCGATGGGCCGGTCTCGCTGGAGCCCTCCCGTCCGGCTCTGAAGAAGAGCGACAGCGGCCTCGGAGCGGCGGCGTGTCGCGAGCAGCGTCCTATGGTTCTCCAACCGCCGACGAAGCCGCTAATCGCCTTCAAGATGGGTCCACTAGCGAGCGAGGCACTTCAGATGCCCAAGCTAAATGAGCAGACCGTCTTCGTCACGGAAGGCCGACGGAACAGAAGCTCCCAGGCGCCGCGCGTCCGGTTCTTCACCAGAGTGGAAAGGCTGAGATTTTCGCCAATAAGACATCCAAGGCAGGGGCAAGGTGAAATCCAAATTTTGTGTTTGCAACATATTTTGAGTAGCATTGGTTGGCTGGCATAAATACGAAATACATGTCGAACTTGAGGTATTTATTGTCTGAATGGATGCTACACACCAGATTTTTAAGGTAGAGATAACTATTTGGAGATGCATTATAGCCGAGATACAAATGCGAAACACTGTACCTTTCACAATCGGGTACATATTCGGAGCCTTATATTTCGTGATGCGTCATAGCTACTGCTTACTAAATACTATTACCGTTGTCGTCCTACACTTGGGCTAGTAACTAGTTTCATTATTTATTGATTGCAGGATCATACAATTTTATCATATTAAATCCAAAAACTGATGAAAGCTGAAATTTGTTATACATTTTAACACAAATAGAAAGGTCATATTGAGATGTGTTTATAACATATTATTCTCATGATATTGCCTTCCTAGCGGCAAACTCTGATTTCCTCCTTTTTTGTTGTATTTCGTGTAAAAGCGCTCAAATAACCACGCAGGCACCAGAATTGGCTAACTGGTAGTTTCTGCTGGATGTACTTTTTTTACAATACGATTTATAACTATTTTACCAGTAAATACTATTAGCCTGTGGTTATATACCCGGGCTATCGACGGCAGTATTTTAGTTCTATTCATTATGACAAAACGTTTTAGATAAAATTCGAAATCTTCTTAAAATAAAATAAATCCATAATTTTAGTGGTGTGTGTGTCTGTGCGTGTGTGCGCGTGCGTGCGTGCGCGCGCTCGTGTGTGTGTGTGTGTGTTTTAACACACACATACACACACACACCGATTAAGTGTCTCAATGTTCATTTATATGCTTCTATAAGAATGTCGGTATAAACCTATACAAAGATAAAATGATAGGTAATTTTTTTTAATATTATCAGGAAGACAAGCGTTGCTTTAAAATGAAGGAACCTCATTCTGTCCAATTTCTATTTTTGATAAATATTCAAATCAATATTACATGCATTGTTGTTGTTTTTAATTAAAAATATAGCACTAGTCAACATCCCATCCATTACACCACCTTGTATAGAACTGAGTAAACGATGTTTATTATGGGCGATTTCGATGTGAAATATTTGTAACTTAAAACAGCGCAAAGGACGACAGACATGACGAAGAAGACAGACAGCGTGAACCTAACAAGCGAAAATCATTCTCTTCCCGATTTCAATGCCTGGGTATGGGTTCGACGGCTTCTACAGAACATGCAACAAAAAGGGAAAAGGCAAATGACTACAATGGAAAGGTAAGGCTATAAGAAATAATGATAAAATCTAGAATTGGAAAAAGATTAGTTTATTTTTATTCAAACATCTTAAACTATGGTCAAATTTTATTTTTATAACATTTTACATTTATACATATACTTCTTGAGGAGAAATATAAATCTGGTGCCAGTCGATAGCCCGGTATAGAACTGCAGCCAACAAGCCAAAACTACCAGTTTTCCGATTGGGGCAGTCGCGGTTGTTTGGCGGTGACGAATTCGCTCGTTGGGCACTGGACAGTGTTTCCCGGAAGGGGGGCCGCCGGCGGCCTGCGGCGAGCTTTTCGTGCCGCTGTCTGCCCCGGCCCACCAAAACCGCGCGGCAAATCTCTGCAAGTGCTCGAATTAGTTTGAAAGAGCACGCGACCTTGATGCAAAACGCTGAGGTACACCGCTCTTTGAGTTATGACCCTCGGATACGTGGTATCAGGCGCCCAGTGGCGTTCCCTATGAAGGAGCGTCTTTGCTGCAAGCGGTCTTCACGCGCGCGTTTTCCCGCCAGTGTCATTGTGCCTTTAGGTATCGCGGAAACCCATTTCGATTCTACGTTTTGGTTTGAATTCAGGCCGATAAGGAGGCTTAAGCGAAACGGAACAAAGCAGTGCCCTTACTAAACCGGTAAGAAGGCGCAGCACTCACCTTACGTCAGAAAGTTTCCAAATGGGAAAATCCACGTCCAAAAAACAACCGTTACCCGGCATCCATCTTGAAAAAGTAAGCTCTGCACCAAAATTTAGGCCGAATAAGACACGGCGCACGTTGGTCCTTGCACTAGATTAAACATAAATATAGTTTTATTCTTTGAATACACAAACAAAATATTGATGCGGTAAATACGCTCTCAGAACCGTTTTTCGTGAAGTGGAGAAACACCTGATTATCCAAAAGGGTAAACACAGAAAATGCCTTTTTTTTTCTTTAGCAGGTTTTCGGTTAAAGACCATTCACATCTATTTTTTGTAACACAACAAAAAATGGCCGTAAAATACTTGTATTATCACACACATTTTTTTAGAGTGTACCCTGTTGACAGGTTTTTAACACAATGTCTACTAACAACCTCATTCATGCGATTCTTAAACAGAACATTTTTTTCCGATTTTAAAACTTTTCTGTATAGACCTTTCCAGCGGCGGTCTCGAACGAAGCGATTTACAGCGCGCGTCCCTGGTTTTGAGAGGGTGCGTCAGTGTTGCCCGACTGCGCTGGGCTCTGGGTTTTCTCGTCAGTGGGCGGTGGCAGCCTGCGTAGGTGCACTTCCGGACGCTGGTGGACGGCAAAATTGCCGCGTTCTATTTTTTTTTGTGTTCTATGGCGAATAGATTTTCTCGGGGTTTTTAAGAATGCATTCTACTATTTTTGGGAGACAAAAACAAAGAAACGAAAGTTGTTTTGCTGAGTCCCGGTGCGCGACAGAACAAATGCAACTGGAATGTTTGTTTCATATTATGTTGATCTTTTTACGGCACCAAACACTCAGCCGTGTCAATCTACAAAGGTCTTAACCGTCGAAAATATTTGACCACACAGGACATCCGAACTGCATGAATATTCCCCGCCCACAACATGAAACTCAACGAGTCTCATCAATCGAACAACATATATTGTACCTACCCCATGGTGCATTGTTATCCGAACACGATTTGAGAAAGGTCTCAAATAACACAGCATATCCAATATACAATGTCGACGAAAGTCACTTCACGACAATCGGACGGAATCCGGCGTGCTTTGGGGCACACGTAGAAGAGAGCTGCTTTTTCGCACAGCTTGAAAGCGAATGAACAAACGTGTCTATTCCGTCCCCACACCCCGGACCCGACCCTATCAGCTATTTTTCGCGAAAACCGGAAACATAGCCGGGAAGGCTTTTTGGAGATTATCACGACGGAAATAATCCTACAAGAACGCTGAACTGCCTGCGTCGCGTGCTGCTTAGATCGTTCGCTCTCTTCGTTTGTTTCCTGCGATGGCCGAGCAGGCTACGAGCCCTGGTATTCCCTGGTTCTCACAGTGGAAGATAACACACAAAGAGTAAGCATCCTAAACAGGCAAATAAAGTAAAAACTTTCAAGGAAAGCCGGTAAAGTCCGAATGCACAATGCGGGTGGGGAGCCGCGCTGACCGGGTTTCCACAGCTCAGGCGGGTGGTAGAAATTTCTAGCTGATAGGGGTCGCTCGATTCGCAAAATGGCGGTGGCCAAAGAGCTCTTTTTGCAAAGGTCTATTGACTGCCGTTGAAATAAGAAGAGGTCAGATTTGTAGTTGCGTTTTTAACTGTCTGCCGTATAAATACTTGTTGCTACTCGCCCTGTCAAAAGTTTCTACTCGTTATGGCAGCAACATGCAATAACCATATAATTTGTGCTCCTACTAATGTATCAATAACTTAAATATTCCTAATTTTTCATGGGTATAGTAAAATATGCTTCATTTATGTTTATTTGACTACGTTTAAACTTAGGTTTTTTAGGAGCCGCGTATGTATGCAGCGGCACTGCGAAGTTGGGAAGTTAAAGCAAAAAGTGGAAATTACAAAAAAAAACAAAAACTTAAGATTATACTAGCGCTTTTTCAGCGAAACCCTTTTTGTTGTTCCATAAGTAAAAATACTTATCTCACAAAATCTGCGCTGCGGAAGGCAAGAGGAGGTTTTTACGTAGGTATATATTTAGTGCACACAACATTATGAAGGGGATAATGGGAATGCGTTTCGTTCATTTAAAACAGTACTTCGCCGTTATTTTCATGCAGGTTAATGTTTCGAAAAATTGACTCAGCAGAAGAAGCGGTAAGGTTGAACTTGTAATTCAAATATATGGTAAAGAACGCTTTTTGCGAAGGTATTGAGTTATGCTATGTCCCTCCTCATCGAGCTTTTAATATTTTAAATGTATACTAGTAACACCGGAAAAGTAACGCCAATGGCAAGAAGAGGCTCACTGTTTGGGTAGTATAACTTGTTCTCCACAAATTGAAACTATTTTGTAGTAAGAATGCTGTCGCAACTCACTTTGCACACTTCCGGCAGCACTGAAAGTTCCCGAGATATGCTCCCCGGAGCGATTGCTTATTTGAGCCTGCCAAAGACATTATTAGCTGGAAAGGGCGGGGAATACTTGATTTTTGTTTCTTGTAACGCCTTCTTTTGCAGCTCAGTCACTGGCGGTTATGAATTTAGATATACTGAATTGCATGTCAAGAGTTAAATGCTCACGTATTAAAAAATTCAGTCAGTTTGGGTAGCATAGAAATTGGCGGAATACTTTTCTAATGCCCCGAATTATTTTTTTTGTTTAAACGTGGCAGACATAAATAGATTCAATCGATCTTGTATTGCGGACTTACGACGCCAGGTTCCAGCTACTTCATGGCTTTTTACTCAGTCACCCGAAGTACTAAATAAATATCCAAACCGCGGAGGAATATTCGCTAGTTTTCACAGCAATAACCTACACTCGACGACTATAAATAATTTTCGTGTCAACATAGGTAAGAATGTGCGCACCCTCCGTCAGCGGATTTCCCTGCAATCGTGTTCAGCTACGTCGAAACTAAAAGTGCAAAAAAGCGCGTGTTTAAAATCCCTCGTCCGACTGTGATCGTTGTATCACGTTCTTTGAAAGGCGCCACACTCCTTCCCTCTAGTTTGGCCGCAATCCATCTGCGGATGAGGTCGGCGGAGGCCACCGCTTCCGTCTGCTATCCCCGGGGGAGTCCGAGGGAATACCGCCCAGATGACGACGCCCCTAAAGCCGCCATCGAGGAAGTTGCCTAATCGCTTTCCTGTCTGGTGCGATTTCCGTCACCGGAGTTCCGACGAGTGTTTCTCCATACGGCCAGCTGGGGCATCCTGCTCACTCACGTCCGGACATCATATAAGCATTGCTGAGAGGTGAGAGGCAAAACAGTTCTAGCCGAAGTGTCTGGGCGAAGCTTGAAAGCAATCTAACACTAGAGAGCAAATACTGTATGCGACTTAATTTTCACGAAGACCTAATGTTTGCGAATTTCGCGATTCGCCGACAATTTGCGAAAAATAGGTCCCGCGAACAATTCCGTAAAATGTGAACACATTGGCATCTATATTGAGATCCCACCCCGTCACGAAAATTAGAACCCGTAAATTAATCTAAAATATCAACTTTGACCTAAACCGCAAAATATTGAGCCTGCGAAAAAAAAAAAAAGTCTTTTACAGCATGTCACAAGTCTTACTCGGCCTTCTTGCCTCGCAAAATGATTTAATTCTATTTAGTAGTTTCGATCAGACTGTTATACCGTGGCACGAGCGGCCATGCTTCACGAGACTAAATTTATTGATATTTGAATAGGTTGTACTATGTCGCTTCAGTTGGTTGAGCCGTCGCTGCTATAAAGATATGATGTGGTTTTACACTCGTGCGGTAAGTTAAGAGTGTTGAGAATGAGAAAAACATAAGTACCGCGGTGCATGTCAGCCACATTCCTTACCAATTATGCGGATTAACTTATTTTTAAAGAAAATTTCCAGCTGATATTATTATTATGTAGACCTTGAAGGCAAAACACGGGAGTCACAGGCCGCAGAATCCCACGTTCCTGGCGGTGTTATAAATATATTCTATGCAGTAGACATTGGCATTATAAGAATCAGAAAAAAAGCGCAGTTTGACCTTTACCGCGATATGCGTCAACTAGTGGCACCATATCTTTTAGTTTTCTAATGTGTTGAATTACTACGAGGAAAATCTCAATTTGTACTGCAGATGTTCAGATAGCGGGAAGTTAGTGCGCTTCAAAATAGCACATTGTGTTTCAATTATTGAGACAAACCTTGAATGGTTCAAAGAGCTTGATAAACATGAATTATTGAGGAGCATACGAAACTTAAGAACATATTTTTAAACAGTATTATTGTTCACAGTTCCACACAGCCTTTGTTCTTTGCATTTGAATCCATTATACTGTTTAATGATTCTTGTCAAACGACTTGCAAATCGACGTGCACTTTTTGAGCAACCGCATACAAAATAAAATGGGCTTGATACTTACTTCTTCAATCACAGCCTTTAAAACAACCCGAATATATTCACATTTTGGCTATACCACAAGACGTTAAGAACACCAACAGAAAACGACAGCTTCAGAAACCCGCAATGTTTTAAAATCATTGAAAGTAGCCTCCTATATCATAACAATTTGTACTAACTGAATTTATTTTGCTTTCACATAATGCAGCTGCGCGGAAACAGTCATCACCCATTTTGAACTCATCAAGTGTGCCTAGATTGGAATGCAATAAAATATGCACTAAAGGCGGATGTATGTGTGTTTGAATACCAAAGATTGCCTCATGTTGATACGCTTCTGTTAAAGTTTTGTATATGTGTTTCTAATCAGTACAAAGAAAGTTTTCCTCGGAATGGTGCGTGGCTTCTTCGCTTTGCATGGGTTCTTTTGTTTGAAGCATTATGACCGCTAAGCATCTGCCTTTGAACGTATACCAATTTTCGATGTGGGCTATAAACATTCATCTCTGATGACTTCCTTGAATGGTATGATGCCTGAAAAAATAGAATACTTAAAAATGAAGTCGTAAGTACATGGGGTCAGCACGAAGAATGCATTTTTAGTGATAATGGCATTGACCCCTGGCCTGCAGGCAAAGAGCGGCAAACAATGAAAGCACCTAAGAGAACGACACAAACCTTTCAGTGTCTGTGTCCTTCTTGGCCTGCGGTCTCAGTGTTTATGTCATAATCAATTTATATCGAGACGTTCTTGCACTTACATTCAGTGCAATTTAAATATTTTCTATAAGTTTGGTTCCGTAAGAGTGTTACAAGGTTTAATTTGTGTCTGCCGCAGATCCGCTCACTGTAAACGCGCTGGGAAGCTTAGGTCATGACCTAACATTATTCTGAACTGTGTTTTAAACTACTTACGGAAGCATAACTGAAGATAATTCACCAAACTTATTTATCTGCCAAAATCTGCCCACAGTTCAACATTTTTTTTTATTGTCGGAATTTTACGATTGACAGGAATTGAAAGGTATCCAACTCGTTCTATTTTTTTTTTCAGTTGTCGCGGTCGTCAACTGCGTAACTAAAACGATCATCGTTACCTACATATTTTTGTTGTTTGATGTTCTGTCTTTTACTTTATATTAAGCATACATTAGACAACATATAACACATATCTGTTCATATTTATGCTCAACTGTAGAGTCAATTTATCTTAAAAGGGGCAATGCAATGGTCTTTTTTTACTTTGCGCAAATACCACATAGAACGAATCCCTGAGTTTAATCACCTGTAGAACACGCGTGCGTTTTTCACCACACGCATTAAAAGACGCAGAAAAAGCTTTAAAAAAATAAAAAACGAACAGCGTACACCACCTCAACTCACAGCCAGAACAAGCGGCCAATTGATCTTTTTATTTATTTATTTATTTATTTATTTCATTTTCCCTCAAGGCCAGAGGCATTACAGAGGGGGAGAGCAAAGAAAAATACAGAAAAGAAAAACAAGCCGAAAAATAGGTTAAACACACACTCAACAAATAAAAAAATTAGTAATTGCAGTTTTGAAAAGGTCAGAGTCCATGATGGTGGCAATTGTTCCGGGAAGGTGGTTCCATTCTCGTGATGTTCGAGGGACGAACGATGAATGAAATGTTGTTGTGTTAGACATTGGAATACCAACCTTGTGATTGTGATCGTTGCGAGAAGAAACGTAAAAAGGACGGGATATTAATTTGTCGCGCAGGATAGAATTGTGAAAATAAATCTTATGGAATAAAGAAAGGCGGGAAATGGCACGGCGCAAGGCTAAGGGCGGCAATGATAGAGTAGCTTTCATGGCGGTCACACTAGCCGTGTTGTGGTAGTTAGAAAGGATGAAACGAGCTGATCTGTTTTGAATCGCTTCCAATGCAGTGATGAGGGTGACTTGTCCAGGATCCCAGACAGAGGCTGCATATTCCAACTTTGGACGAATTAATGTTTTATAAAGAGTCAACTTTAGTGCAACTGGAGCTAATGAAAAATTTCGTTTAACATAACCTAACATGCGATTAGAGTTTGAGGAAACATACTGAATATGATTCTTCCATGAAAGGTCAGATGTTATGTGCACGCCTAGGTATTTATAAGACGACACTGGCTCCATATAAACCTGATCAAGGAAATAGTTAGGATTGTCAGAAGATTGTCGAGATACACGCATAGACTTACATTTGTTAGCGTTAAGGTTCATTGACCATAAATCACACCACTCGATGATAGTGTTAATGTCGGACTGTAGAACACTGGTGTCATGATTATCTATTATTTCACGATAAAGAACACAGTCGTCAGCAAACAGACACATAGATGAGGAGATGTTAACCGGGAGGTCGTTAATATAAATTAAAAATAGCAATGGCCCTAGAACAGATCCCTGAGGAACCCCGGAAGTAACAGAGACAAGAGAGGAGTTACTATTATTGACAGTAACAAATTGCGAGCGATCAGACAGAAAAGATTGAATCCATGCAAGTATGTTAGAATCTAAGTTAAGCTTGGAAAGTTTCAAAATCAGAAGTTTATGAGACACTTTATCGAACGCTTTTGCAAAATCTAGGAAAATGCAGTCTGCCTGGGATCCTCGATCTAGAATGCAATGGAGGTCATGGGTGAAAGAGAGAAGCTGAGTCTCACATGAAAATGTCTTTCGAAATCCATGCTGGGAAGGGCTAAAAAAATTGTTAGACTCTAAAAAGTTGACAATGTGGGAGAAGATGACATGCTCAAGAAGTTTGCAAGGTATGCTGGTTATTGAGATTGGGCGGTAATTATGAGCAGAATGCTTGTTACCAGCTTTGAGTATAGGTACCACCTTCCCTATCTTCCAGTCGAGAGGAAGAACGGCATCTTTGATTGACTGTTCGAACAACATGGTTAATATTATGGATGAGTAAAATTTAGTATTCTTAAGGAATTTTGAATTGATACCATCCACTCCCGTTGAGGAGGACAATCTGAGATTTTCTATAATTGAAATCACTCCAACTTAGCTTGAGCCGAATATGCAGCCAACGTTGATCAGCCAGGCGCTCCAGTTCGAAAAGTACAGGACAAGCGCTGAGTTCTAGTTATTGTTATCGTTCGGCTATTTTCGTCATTGCAGCGGTTGGACACGGCCCGGGCCGCTACCCGAATGCTCGTCGCGCTATTGATTATCACGAGCCCAAATCGAGTGCTCACGCAATGCTCGGTTCGAATCTACGAGCCGCATTCAAACGTCGTCACTATGGGATGCTGCGACCCTCCAGCGACGTCATCAAGTTTTGTGAAGGAAAAATTGAAAAAAAAAACAGCTCGTTTTTGTCTTTGAAATTACACCGCAACAAAGGAGTTTCATGGCCAGTTGCGTTGCGGCGAGTATACCTGGGTCACGCTAGTGTCAGTAAGGTCGTGGAACATGAAAAACATTCCAAGCAAATATTGTTGTCCGGCGCCTTTAATCTTATCTATCATATATACACTTCAATCGCCAATCCATCTTCAGTATGAGATGCAGACAATTGTGGCAACCTACTCATTTCTGTGTTAAATATTTTCTGCTATCCTATGCTTAACAACTTCATTATCGACCGCATTCATATTTATTTGGCGAAAATCTGTGTGCGCCTATTTCATTCAAGCAAATTGCCTTGCTTTATTTATATTATAAAAACATTCCAACGCGTGGATTGGCAATTGACGCAGTTACTCTTCCAATTCAAAGCTTTTTGAACGGTGTCTTAAAAAGAGGCCGATGCTGTTTTGAATTTGATTAAAACACTTGATTTGTTTTAATCTCACTCAAAGCATCACGAATAACGCTAGAAGTCAGTTATTTGATGCCCTCATCACCTAGAAAGACGCCTTTGAAGTGGCATTGAAACCACGCCCCTCCGCGGGCAGCAGGAAACGGGAGTAATATGAGAAAGGAAAACATGACATCACGAAAGGTTCCTTGTTCGTGCTCATCGACTGGCAGAGCCAGCCTCGTGCATCGTCAATACTGAGATAATTGGTGATTCATGCTTCTGAAAAATGCCAGCTGAGCGTACAAAGATACATGAAGAGAGAGAAAGGGAGAAAAAGAGGACAAACACACACTGGGCTAAAAATCATTTACTGAAGATCTTCCACACCCATTAGTTTCATATCTCGGAACGAAGGGGTGTGCAAGAAGAAGAGGTTTATCTTCAGAAAATTGTTGCGAGTCCAGCAGTTCCCAGCACCCTTCTGCAAAAGATGCAGGCGCCTCAGCGAATCCGAGGAGCTTACGCGAAACGGAGGCGAAACAAGGTAATGATTTCCAGAGGATAGCTGAGCGACAGATGGAATTCAAATCCGCGCCAGCTCATTTAATCACATCACGGCTCGACCAACACATGACGCTTGACAGCAGCAAGCGGCTCCATATTTTTCGATTTCTTTCACGTTTAGTGTTGTTTTGAGAAAAGAACATTATTGTGATCTTTAGATGCTCCAGAAAATAACTACGCCAAAAAAAGCATTAACTTTTCTTATTTAAAAAACAAACCGTTTCAGCTTTTATTTAAGGCATAAACTGGTTGCTGGAAATAAACTTGAAACTTAAGTTTAATATAAAACGGTGTACCTCATCGATTTCTTTGTTTTCCTATGCACTTTGGTAATGTCTAAATCAAGAAGAGTTAGCCTAATGCTTTTGACGCACCAGTTCTAACCACGTTTGTGCCTCCTTCCTCAAACAGCGCCCACCATACAGGTTCAACTTTAATCCTGCTTCGTCTCGTGCTAGTGTTCTTGTTCATTGAAGTGCCCCTTGAGTGCCTCAAAGTTATAAGACGTTCCTTAACTTGTTCCCGTAACGTACAATTGATAAAATTGACACTTAACCTTATCGGCAAAACGGTGGTTAACTAACGTCAACAGCATAACGTTGTCAGGTGGCACCAACTACGTTACCACGTAAGGTGACAGCAGAGACGCCCCAACGCGGCAGTGTGCCGTCTGAGGACCATTTGACCCACTGTAGTACCAACCACATGTCGTGCGTATTGTACGTCTGACGGCCACAATGAGACGTATTACGCATGGCGGGTACGACTGGCTCAGGAGCGATCATAAATTGAATTTCATGTTCCGAAGATTTTTTTTTTTTTTTTAGTTCGGCAGGTGGGTTTTTCAGTATTATTTTTACCAACATTTGGGGTTCTTTGTGCAGTTTCGTAATGACAAAAAGATTGCCTTTTTTTTGTTTAAGATAAGAACACGGCTATAGGATTATCCGACCTCGAGAAAAAGAGGATGTGAACCTAAAACTTGAAAACGCACCAGTGCCGATAAGAGATAAGAAAACGATATCAGGGGTTCCTGACGAATGAAGCAGCTCCGCGAGACAGTTCATTAAGGGCTTTGCATTTTGTTATTCAGATAAAAAAATTTTATTTACATGAAGCTTGGCCATTCTTATTCAATAACTGCTCCAATGTAGGATTTTTCAGCTCTCCCTGATATTAATGAAACTGGCTAGAGGGTTAATTTTCACGTTTCCCTTACAAAAAATTGTTACGCTTTTCTGTTGAAAAGCTGTTGAAAAAAGTCAATAGAGGATATATAACGTCAACAGCTTTTCTCTTTACTTTCTTTTGAATATTGGCCCACTTTTCTAATGAAAGTCAACAGACTTCCCATGATGCTTTTCTGTTGAAAAGCTGTTGAAAAAAGTCATCAGAGGATATAAAATGTCAATAGCTTTTCATCTGACTTTCTCTAGCTTTTCTGTTGACTTTCTTTTGAATATTGGCCCACTTTGTAATAAGAAAGTCAACAGACTTTCTGTCGCCTCCAAGAGGCCTTTTCTGCTGCTTTTCAATTGAAATGCTACAGCTTTTCAACTGAAAAGCTACAGAAGATTAAAAAGAAAAAAATATCGTTACAGCTTAGCTATTCATTCAACAAAGTTTTGGAAGCTTACTATGGCTTTCCTCTCTCCTCCAAATTGGCTGCAGCAAAATTCCGTAAAAAAAAAGAAAGAACGCGATTTTTTTTTAATTTTTGTTAGTAAATTGCGTTTTTGTGGTATTTGAAGGCGCTACTAATACATACATCCGAGAAATACACATTAGAAACGAACACAAACACAAACACCATGAAGCACTGAACACCTGAAACACAGTCCCATTGACTGCTCCACAGCCTTATATAGCCTACATATTGAAGGAATTCATTTGGTCGGTGACCACCTCAACACTTATTAAGGTTCCAAGTATTTGATCTTCTCCTCGAGAGTCCTTCAAAGGGAAAACAGTGTTTTGAAGGTCGTGGACGATATCTCTTACTTGAAACGCATTTGTACATCTAATAATAATTCGGGACAGTTGCTAAAACAACAAACACAAATATGGCCCCTAGAAAAAATATTATCGCTTCTCTGCATAGCACCACTCAGGACGAAGCGACTCAAGGCAGTTTCTCCACTTTCAAATAGTGATTTTGCTTTTTTTTACTAGTTGACTATTTAATATGGTCATTCAAGTCACTACAGTCACTTACAAAGTCAGAACAGCAGGGCATGCCTTTCGAACGCCTGGCCTCCAGCACACGCCCCATGCCTTCTGTCGTGCTTTGACTGCACGCGCGCGCTCGACGTGCACGAACGCCGAAGCGTTGTCAAGGGTGGTAGGCTCGCGTTGGAAGCGGGACAACTGAAGCTGCTTCCCGTTCTCACCTTGTCAGAGACTGTTGAGAAACTTTGCCACTTTTGACATCTAGTCGGGGTGTACAATGTTCAAAAAAATCTACAGGAAGTCTGTAAGCTTTTCTATTGACACTGGTTAGCAATACGTAA